>JAVYIG010002524.1:0-242438 GCA_035222895.1 Strongylocentrotus droebachiensis | reverse complement strand
AAGCTTTAAAAGCATTCCCAGACGATGTGAATCCAGAGACGGGCGAGAAGGGAGGACCCAGGGGACCGGAACCAACTAGGTATGGGGACTGGGAGAGGAAAGGCAGATGCATTGATTTCTGATGATGGAACAATGAAAGATACAAGAACCGTCTAGATTTGGAGGGGAAAAGGCAGTTTTGATAAGGGAAGAGGATACAAGCTCCTGATGGGAAGCAACCACACACGACCTGAAAAACCAGACTGAAGCATCTATTTATAATTATGATTATGAAGGGAAAAAATTGAAGGGACAGAATAAACCAGATACAAGGACTGCAAGAGGAAATGCAGATTTCTTGAATATAATCAATAGAGCATGATGGAGGGAATGAAATCCAACTGGATACAAAGTGAGAGGGATATTGATTGATGAACATACCTTTTTCTTCTTCCCTTCTTTGACCTCCCATCTCATAATTCCATTTAAGACATCTTCCATGTTTGGCCGAACATCAAATGCATGATGACGACTTATTTTGTTCACTCTGTTCATTACATTTAATTTGATTTAAATGCTCTTCCTTACATTTAAATGCGAGTCCTTAAATTTGAATGTGATTCCTATATATTGTACATAAATATGTATGTATAAAGCCAGTGTTATTCATAGATAATCTAGTTTTTGATGAAAGGAGGAGGCAGGGGCTTTGTGTCTTTCAATATTATTTGAACTTTACATTTACAAGGGCTCCAAACTAACATTTTTTTGTTTGGGGGTCTGGACTTAAATTTGTGGGTCTACATGCAATGAGCCTTATGTAGAAAAGTGTTAACAATTTTATCTGAAACAAAATCAATGATTATAAAAAAAAAAAAATCTACCAATCGACCTTATCCTTGGAATTAGTCTGTGACTCTGTGGACTGTGTTATGTCGACAAAAAGAATTCTTCATATTAGTTTTGTTATAGAATAACTGATTTAAAAAATGATAACTTATATCTTAAAGGAAATTTCACCCAAGAATAGGTGCAGGTATTCTGAAAAATAAGATGTATTCCTGCCCTTTGATGTAAAATATTCCTCACGAAAGTGTGCAAGAGATATAAAAATGGAAGATATATTCTTGGCATGATGTAATGCCTTATAGCCATTTTCTTGAAAATGTGACGTACCAGGCAAACTTGAACACATATCATGAACAAAGCTTTGGTTGAAAACCCTTTTCAATTCAACAACAAAGCCCATTACTTTTCAATTAGGGAAAATCATAGCTGAGAAGGTAAATATTACATTTGGTAAAAAATATATAACAGGAACAATTGTTCATTTTTGTTATGGTACAATGCAAATTCATCCCAAATTTCATGTATGAAAAACTTGCAAAAGGTATGCCGGTACACTTACCACCCTTTTCAACTAAGGCAGTTAAACTTGTGAAATGTTATTGAATGTGATTATTTGTTTTGTACAGAATATATATATAAATGCTCATGTTATTATACAGAATCTATCTCTGCATGAGCTTCATTTTTTTTTTGGTAACTATTGCAGTGAGGATGTTGTCTACATTATCTCTCAAAGTGTGCTAGAGGTAGGCTAGAAATGGCTAGATTGCATTTGAACTGTACAAGGAAATAGTGATACATGTCTAAATGAATATTACAGGACAAAAGTCTTATTGGAGTCTATAAATGGACAATGAAAATATCGTAAAATCAAAAGGAATGAAGATTTTGTTTTTATTGATCATAGTAATATATATATTCATATAATATTTATTATATAGTAATGAATTATCAATAGATTTGTACAGTAATGACAAACAATTACATAATGATAACAATAGTATAACAATGAAACATTATATAAATTACAGTTGAAACCGACTGGAAATTTTCTTTCAAAACAGTTTAACAAGTTAAAGTAACCAAAAAAGTTAGAAATAGTGGAATATTGCTCTGAAGGAAACGAATCGTGACAAGATCTGAATATATGCAGTGTACATTACTGATTCACTAAATTCATATCAAATTCAAATTGAGAATTTCAATGTGAAAAGTTACAAAACTGGCTATATCTACATGTGAATTTACAAAAATTTGACTGTATATTCGTAATTTTCTTCTTTTCTTCATTATTTCAAAAGGAATTCAAATGAATGGAAACAAATTTGAAATTCATAAATGGGATAATGGAAAATGTGCGATTGTAAATCTTCACAGAATACAAGTTTTGATGACAAAATGTTTGATATTCCCTAATTACAAGTGATTGCATTAATGCAGTCCATTAATTTAATGTGACCAAATAAACAAATGCGGGAACATCATTTCATATTGAGTTTACACTCCTAAGTACAAAAAAGACCCTAGTAGGATTACAAAATTTCTGAAGGCATAGAAATATAAAACAAATGTATGGGTATTGCAGTAACTATCATTAATCTCTGAGCAACAATGTGCAAATGGTCATCAATTTGAGTCTTCTAAACTCTTTAAAACATGGGCCTTGCATACTAAATCCCAGTACTTTTAATGGTTTTAGATGTTTGGGGATTGTTTTTCAATTTAATGTAAACATTGATCAAAATGTCTTCACCTAGCATAGCAGAGGGAAGCAAGGTACATAGATGCCATGTACATGTACATCCTTTTAACTCTTTATAAGCCAAACAAATAATATCCCTGTGCACATCATAGTTAAAATGGAATAGATATACCAAAAGAGCTTTAAGATTATTTATCAATTCCAATGAAAGATTAATCTATCCAGTGTTAAATGGGTTGTCATGGAGCTAAACAAGACCAGAAATGGGTAAATTTAAAAAAAAAATGTTTTGCACAAAGAACCCTCGGTCAATACGTGCCCATTGTTTTGTGCAAAATTGCACATGTGGTAAACAGGCCACTGTCCGGAGAGGAAAAGAAAGCAACTAATTGTTAAAATCCATGACATTACTATTTTGTGTCGATTGGTTTACCAACGCCTTTCCATTTTCCTGGGTAAGAAATAGAATGCATTATTAAATGTTTAAAAATTATTCATCGTATTTCTAATGAGGAAAGAATGGTACATGTTTGGAGTTACTTTATTTTTTCTCTTGCTTCCTTGTGCTTTGATTCGATAGAGGATTATTTTTGCCTCTGTACAGACTCTGATATCAAGTTACATGTACTTTAATTCGTCTGAGACGTAAATTTAGACAATTTGAGCCAAAACAGACAATGGATTTTTAAACGTAGTAAACTACAAAGTACACATAAAAAATATAAGCTGTGTTCTTGGGATTCATCAAGTACATCTCAGTACCATGGCAAGCTTATTATGCAAAGAAATTGTATCGTTTGATAAGTAACAAAGCAACATTTTTTCCTCTATCCTGCCTATTTTGAAGTTACATTATATGCCGTCTTGTCATATGGCAAACATTAAACAGATGTTCATAGCATTATCTACTGACATATATCTGACATTTCTTTCCAAGTGGATAACAAAAAATTACCTATTAAAATAATGAGCATACAGCTATGCCTATGTTTACATCAATTCATGTTCTTGTAAGATTTAAAAAGAAAAGAAAGAAATACCCTTTCCGAAAAAGACTCACTGACAACTAAATAAAGTTTAGCACTAGAATGTTTCATGACTGGTACAGTAACTTATTGCATAGGACTCACTTATAGAAATCATTCATATTGTATTATTATCCTGACTTTTCTTATACTTGTGTGCAATAGTTCAAATCATTTTTTGTTTGGTCTTCATTTGTTAGATGCCTGCATTGCGACTAAGAACACTTTAGGGGCAATTATCAAATTTATTGAAAAATCATGTTTGCACTAGAGGTACAGTTCATCATTTGTTGATTTCATTCATTTTCTAAAATTAAATTTTCAGTAATCTATCATATTATACAACAAAAATAATTGGCAAGTTTCATATAAAATGTCATTTACTGTGAAAAATATTATTTTGCTTCATTTGTTTTCTTCAAGTTGGAGGTGTTTTTGTCAAAGATTAAAAAAAAAAAAAACATATTAGCTCCAAAAAGTCATTTGAGGAATCATAATTTGCTTTCTTGCTGCTCATGATAGTCAGGTTTGTTTTTGCTTTAGTCTAAGGAAATTTTAAACTGTACCCTTAGTGGTTAACAATTATTCTTTGTCATTAAAGAGGATGGGACTTCATAAGTCCAAGTTGATATCCTTGAAAGTTGTGAAGAATAACAACCATTTGCAAACACACGAAGGATAGTGATAATCCAAGCAATTCTGAAACATAGCTTCTCATTAAAAAAAAAATTTCAAATTTGGTGTTTAGATTTCAAAGTGAAATTAAACAATAATTTTCTGCGAAGATGCCCTATGGCTATTAAAGTGAAAAATCTGTCTGCGGAAAGTGATTAAAAAGACATTTCAAATCAATTTAACATGCGTTCCCCAGTCTAAACCTTGTGCACATAAAAAATTGTAGACATATTACTATGCTGAATTTTGTGTCGGTATTGACTTTACTTTGCAAGCAGTCACACCTACACATGTATAATGTATTATTTTATCCCATGTTTAAAGAGAGCCTAAAATGATTGGATCAAAGCATACAGAAACACTGAAAGACATTTTCCTAAGAATATAAATATAGAGGAATAACAAATTTCTTCACTGCTCACTTTTTAGGGGTTTGCAAATGGTTGTCATGACTACACTAAAACATAACAATTACGTTGGTTGTTTATACCCTTGTGCTAATACTGTTTTCACACTGGCAATATTTTGCTTAACCCCGTACTATAGGTGGGGTTAAGGGGGGGGGTCTTAGCCCCACCTATAGTACGGGGTTAAGCCTATTCCACTTTCTGTTCAGACTGGTTTTTACCAAAGTGGGCTAAAGTTGGCTAACCCCAACTATAGTACGGGGTTAACTAACCCTGCAAAATAGCAGGGCTAACTCCGCAATTGTGGTGCTAACTCCTGCTAACCTCGCAATTGCGGTGCTAAGCAAATGAATGAGAACACAAACAAAAAATAGTCCGGTACTACGCAATGGAGCGTATCGCAGCTGGCCAGATGCGAAGTATGTCCAATCATAACATTCACGATATACGGGGTTAACGAAATGCAGTGAGAACAGCGGGAATTTTCTTATTCCGGAATAGGCGCTAGTACGGGACTAAAAACAGCGAGTGTGAAAAGCCAAAAAAAATAGTCCGGGGTTAAGGATAGTACGGGGCTAAGCAAAGTAGGGGGTTAAGCAAAACCAGTGTGAAAAGAGTATAAGTGTCCTTGGATTGTTCAATGGGAAATAATTATGAAAGTCAGTGATTTATACAATAGCACCTAAATATTCCAAATGAGTGGATTAATATTGCAACATGATATAGATATATACACATACATATTTACATATCAATAAACTTTGTCATTTGTGAAATGTAATATAGCTCTTTCTGGCATACACTTTCTTTTTGTCAAATACATGCTAACAGCACACAAAAAAGGCAAGTTATCTTCAACCCCCTAAAAATAGGGTATTCTTCCTCACAAACAAGTACACATGTATACAAAAACTGTACAAAAATTGCCAACAAAGCTTCTTGTCAAGTTACGTCAACATTATGCCTAATCTGTCTTACATAAAAATGCAGTACTTTCTTATAAACATCTGAATAGCTACATAGGTATATCTGCGTTAAAATACTGCTATACTTACACAAAAACAAATAAAAACTTGTCTATATTTCTCTTCTTTGGGATAAGAATTTGTTTCTTCTGTTACTACAATATAATATAACCATAAGCTTTATATAGTGAAATCTAGAAAATAAAATCTATAATTTTTTTAATTGGAATACAATGAATACAAGCAAAAGCCAACACCTTCCGACGACACAGACACAAACCATCCAAATATTTAAGAGAAAATTGTTATTTTCAATTGCTACAAAAACAAGGAATGCTGAAATTGGAAAATATCACTTTTTAATATCTAAATCTGAAAAAATATGTACATACAACATGCCAAACAATAGATCAAACAAAAAACAACAAAAGTTACATTTCAAATCAAACATAGCACAATTTATCAATAACAATAATTTTTGCATTAATTCTAGATAGAAAGTTTGTACAAATGGAGTCACAATATAATGACATTTACAAGCTAGTACAAATGAGGGAAATTATTGTTTATTTACTGAAGTACAAATTATTACATGGTGAATTAATACTCTTTGATTGTGAATACAAACAAGTACTGAGTTGGAAAAGGAACAAGAAGTGTGTGAGAAAAGCCCATTGTTTGGTCATCTAATGGGTACTAAGTAGCCAGTGTTGCATTACCCATTAACTCATGAGCAGAAAAGTGGGAAAATTATTTCATCTTTTGAGTTAAGTTAAAAACTGTGTCTGGTCTAGAATCGTGTCAAATATTCTTATACGTGAACAATTAAATAGTCAATAAAGTGTTAAAAATAACATGCACAAATTGCACATTCAATTGAACACACTCAGGCACTTAGATTTAAAAGAGGAATGCAAAACCCCTTCAAAGGAAAAAAAAACACAATAGAGAAATGAGGTACTCAATATAACAATAGATCCCTTATACAGTCCCATCAGCTTCTCCCCTGATCGCCACCCTCCGATCTCCTCTCTGACTTGAGTCGAACGAACTCCCGTGCCACCTCGTCGTTCGTTCGCTGGGATAGGATGCGTAAGATGGTCCCACCCGTGTCGTTGACGTGCAGCTTGCGTCCTAGCGTACACACGCAGGCACAGCTGCCGCATTCCACGATGGTGTGGAGCTGAAGTACGCCGATCCCGATGAGATGGTCCTCCCTGGCGAAGCAGTAGTCCTTCACGCAGAAGTGGAGCTCATAAGAGATGGGTTCATCCTCGTTACCTAGGATGCTACAAGTTACAAAAAGGTCAAAGGTTAAAGGTCATTCCTCAATTTGATCCATGCAACATTCTAATCACAGACAAAATTCTTTCAACTTGAACCACATGATATACTAGCATTTTTAATTTCCAAATAACATTCTGTTAATACAACTCGATTTTAGTTGAGCCAGTGGGCAAGCGGCTCAAATCCAGACACAGCTTTCTGCACACTGTAGAGCCACTTAATACCAGCCCTCACAACCAAAGAATGACTCTGTGGTCTAACCATCTCCAGACCCCTCCACTTAAACTCTCCCTCAGCCCGAAGGAATCCCTCGCATCCGGCTCCAGCGAGACTTGGCCTTCCTGGCTAAGCCTCAACCGCCTAAGAACTGGCTACGGACGATGCAGAGTCCTAATGCAGAGGTGGGGTCTTTGAGACGGACAGACAGATGCAGCCAGGAACAGACAATGGAACACCTGCTAGTCTGCCCATGCACTCCTGCCAGAGCCATGCATCCAAGATGACCTGGAAGCCGTGAATTGCCATGCCAAAGCTGTGTGGACCACTGGACGGGACTTGTGTAGTGACTCAATAAGAAGAAGAAGAAGAACTCGATTTTGGTGAAGTGGTGAAGTGTAACGTCATCAAAATTCTATTTTTAGAATTTCTCATTTTTTTCTTCATTTTCCGAAACAGCATAAAAAATAATGTCCGAATGTCGAAAACCAATTGAATATAATAAGGCTGAGATACGACCATCTGAATAAATAAATGTCCTATGGGAACTCATGTTATAGTGCTCTGGTTCATAACATTAGGAACCAGAGCACTATAACACTGAGTTCCCATAGGACCTTTATTTATTCAGATGGTCATATCTCAACCAATACTTAACATGTTCAATTGGTTTTCGACATTCAGTCATTATTTTTGATGATCTTTTGGAAAATGAAGAAAAAGTTGAGAAATTCTAAAAATAGATTTTTATGATGTCACAGCTTCGGTACTCTATTCCTTTTTACCATACATGTGGCACCCTATACAATTACAGAAGCATTCTGTAAAACAAACTATGTATTCCTTTTTAATTTCAGTACTAACATATAAAGATGGTTTCACTGTTCTATCTTGTACTAAAATATTTGGCCACAAAATTAATTACAACTAACTGAAGAGACATGAACGTAAACAATTTTTTGAAAATGTCCTTGCTTTCTTTCCCCATTACACTTTGAAATAAGAAAGACAATATTCTATTAACATGAATATTGGTATTGATAGATACAAAATTGGGCTTTTTTGTATAGGAGATACAATGGCAGAGACAACTGTATATTTGACTTTTTAGGACATTAGAAGAAAATGTTTGAGAAAACAAAAGGTGGACTATGTTTTTCTTTTGAGATATCTTGCTCTGATGAAGATGTAGTAACACAAATTTCCTGTTTAATGAATGCTTATCATTAAAGGGGGTGTAGCATGGCAAATAATGGTTAATGCCATCTACGACTTCTTTGGACAACTGCGCGTAAACGAATGGACTTGATTAACGGTCAGCGCATGCTAGCGTTTCGCGAAACAAACCAAAGTCCTCCTCACGCTTCGGTTTCTCGTATGTTGCACGCACATGAGTACTTTGGCCGCGTCGTCCGTAGTCGCATTATACCTGATTGGCCCCCCGAGTCAGGCCACGGGAAAGACACATAGTCTCTTCATGCTACACCCCCTACCTGTTATAAATCTTTTATTTTCAGATAAACAGTTTCGACAATTAAATTTATTTTTTACGGAAATCATAACTTACAACTGGAAGGTCTCGTTGTACTTTGGCGCCCAGTTGTTGGACTTGGATTTGGAGGAATGTTTGCGTCTTTTATCGCTGAGATGTGGTCCAATCATGTAGACTTCTACAAACGGTCGGAACATACTTGTCGTGTTCCATTTTAATCCATTGCAGGCAACCACTGAAAAACAGAAGTAAATACGCAATCAATAAATTGATATACATCGCACCAAGTATGCTAGATGATGATTAGGTAATTTATTTTTTAACTTTCTTGCATTTCCATTTAATCATAATACCCCCACTTTTGAACTTCAAACAAAATTGAGAACATTACAATTCAATCTTTCTATTGTTTCAAGTAATAAGGCACACTATCAATCCAAATTTGAACTCCATACCGAGTTGCTTTGACTTTTAACTATCAAAATGTGAAAAAAATAATATTCTGTGGTTTCAGAAAATGATTAATAAAGTACATTTCAGCAGAGGAGACAGAGGAGAAAGAAAATAGTACATTGACCTTTATAGAGTACTGACCTTTGACATTGACCTTGTGTTCCCCTGTGCCAGGATGGGTGAAGAGGTCGACCTGAATGGAGAGCTCACCAAACGACTGGTTGCCACTTGGTTGATCTGTAATCATAGAAGAAAAAAATATTAATTAATTAAAGTGTGTTATGTATCAATACCTGCTTTTCTTACCACTGCTTTTAAAAACATGTATTTGTTAAATCAATTATCCTTTTTGTTAATCATTTTCATTTTACATTTTATTTCATTCATTATTATAGTTGTTATCATTATTATCATCATTATTGTACCTATTATAATTATTATTATACTTAATTTGATTGTATATATTCTATTATTTGGGGGTAGTGTTTAAAAATTCTCTCATTTAGGGGTTCCATACGACTATTGATAGAATACCTGAGAATTCAAGAATTATAGTTCATATAAGAGACAAAGAGAAAAGAGGGGGAGGGAGGGAAGGAGAGAGAGAGAGGGAGAGGATGAGAGGGAGAGAGAGAGAGAGAGAGAGAAAGAGAGAGGAAGAGAGAGAGAGAGAGAGAGAGAGAAAGATAAAAAAAAGAAACCAAAAAAACACAGAATTAGATCTCACACTAAAAAAAACACACAAACACATGACATATAAAAATATCCCCAAATTTAAACATTACCTTGTTGATTCTGCGTCTGGACAAAGGTCTTGATGAGCATGTCGGTGGTCTGAGTGTAGAGAGAGAGGGCGTACCGCAACGACTGAAGCTCCGGACTCTTCTCCAGAAAGTTGCGCTTGAGGCCATTGCCGGAGCCATGGAAGTATTGCTGTGGATGGGCGAAAGAACCCTGTTGCATGCGGAGGAGGAAGCAATGTTAAACGGCTCGTAATGAAATTTCAAATAAAATTGTTCACAAAAACCTTCAAAAATCCTTCAAAATCAAAGTCTAGGATTGTTTTAAGGCAATTTCCAAGTACAAGTAAATACCATTGTAGAAATCCTTGTCTCTTGATTTCATTTTTTCAACTGTTTTTTTAATAATTATTAAGTAGTATAGAGAGTAGTAACTTGTATTTATGCTCATATGCACAGCATTTACTGAAATCTACCTTAATTCTTTAGATTACAAAACAATATTATCATTATGATTATTTTTACTTCATGCACTTTACTGTGATAGTTACAAAATAATAATTTACATTTGAATGAAAAGGGGGCTTCCTTGCAGAGTTTTACCATTAACAAAATGTTAAGAATCAGATTAATACTTTTAAATGAAATCTTCATCGACTCTTTTATTGCTTACGTGTATCTATAAGATCGTGTATGTAGTGGTCTATGTAATTTAAATTTGTGATTCAGATTTAGAATATGCACTGTATAAATTAAGATTAAGTATTAAATATATAATTAGTCTCTTTATGCTTAGAAATTGATTGCAATCAAAGGTAAACATTTAAAAAGAATATTCTAGTGGACAGTATAGTAAGCCTAACTATATTATCATAACAGTATAAATGCAAACGCATGCATTTTATTTCTGTATGTTCTTAAAGCCCCCATCACACCAAACTAATTCTCATTACGTTCTGGAAAATGTTGCCAAACGGGCTCCTACTTTGTGCAAACAGAGGGAACATAGTAGCAACTGTTTAGGATCTGTTTAAAAACTTCATGGACAGGCTCAGACTGGCTTGGACGGGAAGGGTGCTCTACAACTTTTAGCCTGTTCAAAACTTTGAACAGGGTGGTCAGGTTACAAACTAGTTAGAACAATTAAGTTGCATACTAGTTAGAATGGGTTTGGACTTATTGGGAACGAGGTAGAACTAGTTAATAATGGTTTTAAACTGACTACGGACTGGCTTGGACTGCTTGGAAATGGCAAATTTACCCGATCTGAACTTAATATGAACTGACTAATTGGTATTACCTAATTGGTAATATCGATATTGCCAATATCGATTATGAAGTATTAATCAGTTTATCACTGGTTCTTCTACATGCATACTTTATTGCCACGTACTGGATATGAAAGAGTATGCGGCAGGTCTGCAGCAGGTCTATATGAGATATGAATATTCATGATGAAGAGTCTGCGGCAGGTCTGCAGCAGACTCTTCATCATACTGAAAGAGTATGCGGCAGGTCTGCAGCAAGTCTGCGGCAAAACTAATTTGCATGTGAAAAAGATGACTGTCTGCGGCAGGTCTGCTGCAGATCTGCGGCAAGTCTGCCGCAGGAGTATGCGGCAGGCTCATTTCTTTCCTATGGGTGTGGATCGGGTACAGACAAGATGGGACTATTGAGGACTGTTTATGAATGAACAAGGATCCTATTATAGACATTATAATCACATTCTACCCAGACTACAACCCGTTTTACAATTTTCTAGGACAGGGCAGAACATAGTGAGAACTAGTTTGGTGTGATGGGGGCTTTATGAAATCTGATTTCATCAGAACTTAAATCTGATCATTTTTATATGAAAAAATACATTTTGCATTGTCTGTTAAAATTTCATTACCCTCTTATTTCATTTTCTCTTTAAAATAATACAAACTACACAGAATTAAGATGTTACTGATGCGACATCAAAAGCAAATAATAATTTCACTTCACATGTTAGTCACTTTTAAACCAAACATCTTAGAGAGAACAATTAAGCACACTGAACAAAATATCACAACTGCTTCTATAGCAGAACTACACATCTTAAGCAGTGTTTACAAACTAGTAAAAGCTGTGCAAAGACCAAAAACACAAATTCTACTCAGTTAGCTAAAAGAGCCATCTAACAATGCTGCCACAAATGGTTAGAAAACTGACAACAACAAAAAGTACATACACAGTAAACATAAAACAAATATACTAAACAATACAAATGCAGATAAGGAAACAATTATAAATTAGTAAGCAATTCATGACAAGAAACACATCAAGGGGATCTGGTAATAATAGCACAACAAAAATCAAACTTAAAACAAATTTAGAATAAAATTGAAAACAGTTTTTTAGGTGTGCTTGATTTTATTTTAAAATACGAAATAAGTTTGAAAAAAATGAGATGAGTAATTTTGTCATATTAAAAAAAATTGTTATTTTAGAGTGCCAATATACCCCTGACAAACAATAAGTACCAACAAAATATATTTGAGAATTTAATCTTTATCAAAGTATCTATGATACAAAGGCCTTGGATGTGGAAATGTTTTAATTTTGTTGATAATATTAAGAAATTACCCTTTTATACTATTTTAATTCTTCAAAACCATTTTACATTTCTTTGAATGTTTACTTATTTTTCATTCAACATTTTTTACATAGGGATTGACTAACTTGAGTAGCATTTTAAATTTATCCATGCTATATGTTCACTTAGAGCTGGAACAGAAATGCACAACAAACATTCAAAACTGATCATAGCCAAAACTTGAGTAGCATTTTGAATTTATCCATGCCATGTTAAAGCTATTATGTCTCATTTGCAGGCCAAAAAAATGAAAATGTTAAATTCCAAAGGTTCCCTCAGAACAAAAGGGCTTGAAAATGAGGAGTAATAACCCATCATTAGTTGTGGAATCGGATTTAGCGAGCGCATTCAATTAATTAAATACTCTGATTTTCAGGCCCTTGTACCCAATGGTTATTTGCTACGCAAAGATTCAATCAGTTTAATTTTGGCCATTACAAGAAGTGGGTTCTTGATGTAGACAAATTGCTCATGTACCCTTTACAGCTCATTTTATGTATGTTACTACCAAAGAGAATAAGAAGTCAGTCACTCAACAGTGTCTAACAATGAAGTCTAGAAAGTAAATGGGTTTCCTTGCATAATTTTAAATTTTACAGACAGGACATACGTGACATATACCGGTATATTCATAATTCCTGCCGTAAAGTTCTACAGAATTTGATGTTGGCCGCAAAAGGGATACACTACCTTGAACTAAGAGCTGGAACAAAAGTGCACAACAAACAAACATATTCAATACTGATCATACATACAACACAACCACAAATTTAACAGTGTACCAACCCCCAAAACATGTTTTGCTCTTGATGTAAGGGGTTCCATGTCCCGATACTGTATACAAAATATGAGCTTCAAATTTCACTTCTACAAAGAGATATTTCTATTTGAGTACACCCTATGTGAACAGTATAATGACTTAGGAGGGGATTAGTTTAATACTGCAGGCATACAAACTCACATGGAACGCAAGTCCAACTTTGGTTCCGTGCATGCCCCATACGCAGGATTTCATGTTATCCTTTGCTTTTCTTCCTACTTCTTATCCGTTTACCTATAGAATGCCAGGTAAATTTTCTTTGAGGTTCATTTTATACATTGAAGTATATTAAACAAGTTAGTTTTTTAGAGTACTGGTACACTTTAAATCATAAAAGAAAGGGTCACAATATATAAAACATCAAAACATTAAAGTGCAAATGTGCAAAAGCAGCTGGTTGCTGTGATAGCATCACTGTTTCCATAGCAACAAAGATGGATACCTTGATGTGATCAAGAGCAACTTCTAAAACGGCACATTGTTTGGGGGACAGGTTCTTGTTTTCTTCCTTGTTCACGTCCTGTATTAAAAAAGATCAGAAAATTGGTTACTCTCTCATCTGAACATATATAATATATATGCAAAATATAAATATATCATGAGTTTCCATTCTTCACAACCGTGTTCATAATTGCCTTTTTATGTTTTTAAATAAGTGTAATATTATCACTGAATGCCAATATGTTCTTAGGAATCATTCACAATTTCAAGTACTCTAAAAAGTATAATTAAGCATGAAATCAATGCGATAGGCTGAATTCCTATTTTAACAGAAAAATTAAGTACACTCATGGGAAACTCTATCACTTACATGTAAAACAACTTTGTACAGGTTTGAAACTTTCAAGGAACTAAATAATTTCAATAGGAAATATATGATGAACATCTATTAATATCTTTCAGAGTGTATTGTGAAATGGAGATTATTATTGAAAAGTTGTTTATACCTTGGTTTCTCCACCATGCCCTTGCAGCTTGGCTAATGCTGGATTGAGTGTGGCAAGAATTGAACTCATCTGAAAAAGAACATCAAAAAAAGGATTATGATCATTATCAATTTCATTTATGTTGTCTTCTCCTTCTTCTTCTTCCTCTTCTTCCTTTTCTCCTTCCTCTTACTTCCCTTCTTCTCCTTATTCCTCTTCTCCTTCTCCTTCATCTTCTTCCCCTTCTTCTCCTTCTCATTCTTCTCCTTCCGATTCTTCTTCTTCTTCTCCACCACCTTCTCAATATACATACATGTAAACATTAGCATATCTTTCCTAATTACATTTACTCTAACCACCATTCCCATGACAACCATCATTATGGTGGCCACTACCATGACAACTGACATTATCAGTGTTACCCCAATCATCATCCCCATCATCATCATCATAGTAATCTCCATCATCATGACCACCATCGTCATCAAGGAGCCTCTCCACCATCATCAAAACCATCATCATTATCATCATCATTATCATTACCATCACCACCATCATCATCATCATCATCATCACCATCATCACCATCATCATCCACCTTCTTCTTACCGAGACATCACTCATGGGCGGTAAGACGACGACCTTCTCCACAGTACTGATGACGATCTTCCACATCTCCTTGAGGAGTCTCTTCCATACTGTCTTCTCACAGTTCTGAGCCAACACTGACAGACTGATGAGAGAGGGAGAGAGAGAGAGAGGGGAAAAAACAAGTAAAGTTATTTCAGTTCTCTCACGATCCTTCACAAAATCTCTTACCTATGTGAATATTCATTTCCCTACAATAAACTCACGGAAATAACACTGATGGTTTGAATTGTCAACATGTTTATGTCTATTGTATAGGCAAGATATTGGCATTTAGAGTCCATGGAAAATGTATTAAGTTTATGCTAATATTACTCAAGATGATACTGTGAGTCTACTCACCAATAACTTTTAGGTTTATGTAGAGGGCAATTCAGTATTAAAAATTTGAACTCCTCTTTACAGAACTAATATTGGAAGCTAATATTTTTAATAAAGGATATAAGTATGGAACCCCCATACACGGAGCTGTTTTGGTCATTAGTCTTCTAAATATATGGATATCAAAGAGTTGTTGTTCTTACTTTCCATCCAGGATCTCCATGAGTGGTCTGAGTACCATGACAGCATCAGATTCATTGTTGCTTCTCTGGTTGGGTTGACCTTGACCTCTGATCTCACCCAGTTGGGCGCTCAGCCCCTCTATACCCTCATGAAGACGTGGTACAAAGCTAAAATAAAAAATTACATGATTATGATTCAATCCATTTTTTAACATGTCGACTACTGAATTTTCATATTTCCCATTTCCCAGAAAAAACTTGATTCGAGCTAGTAGGCTATTTGTTAAAAGATAGTGGGATCTTAGCTGCTCTATGCTATTATGAAGACGAGGGATAAAGCTGAAGAAGAAAAAATGGAAAAAACAGGATAATAGTCCCGTTATACCATCATCATTATTATCATGAACAACAATATCACCATCACCATCATTATCTGACACAAGATCCTAAGTTGAACTTATCTCTAAGTTGGACTTAACTACTATGGAAAGCCGTTAGTATCTATGAAAATATTTTGTAAAAATGATTTCAAAAGGCATAAAATGTTGATTCAAATCCTTCTTTTTTTCTATTATCAAGGAGATTTCATGTTCTTGATGTGGAATTTATAAAAAGTCTAAAATACTTCAATTTTCGCTATTGAATATCCTTTATTTGAAGGCTACAAATGGCTCTCCATAATTTTTAAGTCCAACTTAGAGTTAAGTTTGACTTAGGATCTTTGTGAAACACTCCCAGGTGTTATCTAGAGCTGATATGAAACTATCCTGTGACAGGAAGCGGAAGAGATCAGTTTTAGGAAACAAAATAAAAGCAGGATGAGGTTATGCAAACGAAAGGGAAGAGAGTGATTTCTTTTAAAGAGAGAGAACACTAGTAGCAGGTAGATAAAGAAAGAGGAAGGGGGGGGGGGAATAGAACACAGACGAGGTGCAAACAGGAAATAAAGGAGGGACTTGAATATATGCAAAATGAGAAATTTCCAAGAAAGAGGTAAATGAATGAAAAGATTGCACTCTAATAATGTTTTCCCTTATAGATTTTAACTATCCCAGATCATTACAGAGAGGAAAAGAAGCATTTTACACACTAACATGCCACTACACCTAATCATCCTGAGGACATTGTGTTTGGACACACTACAACATATCAGATACCGACTGCTTTCTTTTCCCAGTTTTCCTCAATTTCCAAGAAAGCTGAAAACCCCCAAAGAAGAGAAGCGGGAGATAATTTACCTCTTGGCGAAAACTTTGCTGAGTTGGTCTAAGACTTCGTTGAGACTGCCCTGGAGCTTCTTCAAAGTGTCCGCAGCCTCTGCATCTAGCTTCTCTCCTCCCATTGACTCAAATACCTTCTCCAGGTATACCCTGAGCTGCTGGATGTTGTTCATGAGGATGCACGCTTGGAGGGACTGTAGAAGATGACAAAAACAACCAAGTGTTATTTGAAGTATACTTACACGTAATATCATTCCACTGTGCAGTTTTTATGTTGATTATCATTTGTAAAGAATTCATATCTATTGACAAAAGAACTTACTATTTCTTCCTTGTTGCAGTAGCGGGCAAACTTCTCAGTGACAATGTCTGCATAGGCAAGTAGTACTCTGTTGACAGTCTGTAAAGGAAATCACACAAACCAATTAACACATTTTTAGCTCTTGCTATAATGATTCATGAATACAACCATTACAAACAGAACATATAAACAATTGCATGAGATCAAATTGTAATTTTTGATATTTACCCTATTGTCATAATGGATGTAAAATTGAAAATAATGGGGGAAAAAACTAGTTCTAAGACATATTTTGGGGATATGTGCGTATCGCACCAGCCTTACAATTTGACACAGGAAAAGGAGGTGGTGGTTCTTGTAATGTCAATTTGGGGAGTCTGTAGACAAGGCCCATTAGGGTTGGACCCTTAATACTAGATGTAAGCTCATTTTCTACTCTGGTTCTGAATGGCTATGTATCTATCTTTTTTTTTTATCAGATAATTTTGTTTGATAACTCACATTAGCGAATTTCCTCATGTATCTATTGACGATCTCCGGGTCCGGGCACTCCAGACGACGAATGATGTCAAAACTCTGGTTGATCTGAGTGAAGACATCAACCACGGAGCAAGAGAATCGAGCATGCTCTGAGCTCTTCTGGAAGTTCTCCTTGGCGTCCCTCTCGAGGGCACCATGCAGGAACTCCATGGACAGCTCCTCGTTCTCACGCAGCCACTGCATGACGAACGGCTCAAACCAGCTATAAAACAATGTACATAGGATACAATTAAACTCAGTTTTAACAGCCGTAAACTATTTGCCATGAAGCTAATACAACAAACATGTATCTACATATCTGTAGAACTCCCTGGGGGAGGGGGGGGGGGGGTCGTACTTTTTAACTTGACGATCTCATGAGGAATAAACTACACAAATTATCAGGGGTCGTATAATTGTTCGGGTACACACAATAATCAAATGTCTCCGGAGGGAAGAACTCTCTCAGACGGCAAATAATTAACATAAAAATAACAGTGATCATAGTAAACAGAATCGTCTCGAGGGAACACCCCAAAGGTTAATCTCCATCATGTTTAAAAATCAATACAACAAATATAATCAATCATCAAAAACAAAAAATGTTAGTCATAAAAAATCTAGTACGAGAAGGATCGTTAACTAGTTCAATAAGAAATCATATTAATCAAACCAAAACAGCATTGACGAAGTCAGACGATGAAGATGCTGATGATGACGACGAAGATGTAGACAGCGATGACGGCAATGATGACGAAGACAGCGGCGATAACGGATACGAAGATTATGACGACGTGAGACGATGATGAAGACAATGACAATAGTCATGTTGATGAAGGTGATGAGACAATCAAGCAATGAAATGCGATTGTCATGAAGATAATGTCAATGATGTGGTGGTGACGATGACGATAATCAGTGAGTCAGCACGGCACAACAGATGACGGTGAGGTGATCACAAAGACGATAATCAACGTGTCAACACAACACAATGGATGAAGACGATCGAAAAGACAGTGATCGATAAAAGACAATGAGTCGATGATGATGAGGTGAGGTGATGACGAAGACAACAATCAATGTGTTAACACAACACAACAGATGAAGGCAAGGTGATGATGATGACGACGATCGAAAAGACAGTGGTCGATAAAAGATAATGAGTCGATGATGATGAGGTAAGGTGATGACGAAGACGACAATCAACGTGTCAACACAACACAAAAGATGATGGCGAGGTGATGACGATGACGATAATCAGCGTGTCAACACAACAAAGAATGTCGGTGGAAAAGACAGATGCTAGAATATGCTGGTAAAAGCGATAAACAAGTCTCTCCACGAAACAATATAATAAGAGTCGAATGATGAGCATGCAAGTCCCCTGGGAGAGGTCTGGGGACGAAGTCGTCGAGTCCATGTTGGATGAAAATTTGACAGGCACAGTAAACAAAAACACAGTATCGACATCTATGTGCCGATAAAAATAATCCCTCAGATTTCAACATGGAAAAATCAAAACAAAGCCGCAATCGCTGGTGTAGCATGATTGGTTGAAACATGCGCACAAAATTAATATGCATGTAAACGCGCTGTACGCAAAAATGAAATATCTACATAACAATAGAATATATTAATGAACCAGACAGACCGGTTGGGACATGTCTAAAAAGCCAGACAGCGGACCACGCAAGGGAAGTTAATTCTCCCTAGCTGCCATTTTGACAATATAAAAGCAGTACGTATTAAACATGTACAAATCAATGCATAAAACATTATTATACATATAAAAAAAAAACTACTACTAAATCTAACCCTACCCCTTACCCCTAAATCTAACCATACCCCAAACAGGCAAAAAAACAACTAATGTACAGATGCAAATCAATTTCTCGATCTACTAACCTGGCATACTCTGGTGTCCTGTTCTCGTATTCAGTGACCCCTTCCACGTACTTGTTGAACATCCACTTGACCTTGAAATGAAGGTTCATGTATTCTGCACTCGTACATAGCCTCTGCTGGTCATGCTCTGTTTATAAGGGTCAAAAGGTTACAGATAGTGAGCCCTTACTGAAACTCAAAGCATGTCAAAATAGCAAATGTAGTCTTAAATCAACAACAAAAAACAAGTCAGTATGCCAGTCAGTAGCCATAAGATGACAATACAACAGACTGTGGCCTGTATTGGACAAGAATAAGATAACTGAGAAAGATAAAAAGGGAAATATTCAATGGCAAAATTTTATTGCAGCAGGTTTTATACATTATGGGTTTATAAAGTGGACATACAAGACATAGAGAAAAAATCTGGAAATTTACTGGATAATGAAGGACCTGCTTTTTTCTATTTAAATACATTTAGAGCAGATAAATAAATGTACCCCTATATAAAAGGGTCTCAAAATGTAAGCAATTTTAATACAGGGTTCTTGTACTGAAGACATCCTAGTTTTGTGAGTGGTCTTCAAAGAGAAGGTACAGTCCTTGGTCCTAGGTACCTACCCACCCACGAACCCATGCACACACACACACACACACACACAATAATATATTTAGAGTCCATATTTCAGGACTCCTCAATCCTCTCTCTCTCTCTCTCACATGGTGCACCCGCAAGCCTACTGTATAATAATATATTTATACCTTCAAGAGCAGACTTCATATCTTTGGCAAAGCCACACCACATCATGGAGGCTGAGAGCACACCCACGTTCAGCTCATTAGGAAACCTGATCAAAAAGAGGGAGAGAAAGAGAGAGAGAGAGAGATAGGGAGGCAGAGACAGCGAGAGAGAAAGAGAGATAGGGAGAAAGAGAGAGAAAGAGAGATAGGGATAAAGAGATAGGGGAAGACAGAGAAAGAGAGATAGGGATAGAGAGAGAGAGAGAGATAGGGAGAGGGAGAGAGAAAGAAAGAGAGAGAGAGGGAGAGGGAGGGAGAGGCAGAGAGAGAGATACAATAATTAGGATTTTTCTTACTTGAGGCTTGTTCACACATCTATTTATCGTGGAGGTTTTTTTAAACATGAATTGCAAGTGTGGATGATACCAGAAGCTACATGCAGCAAAGGATCTATTCCTACTCTCTTATCTTCTTCTTAGAAGATACAGAAATTCAATTTGTATTACGCTGACGTCATGATAAAAGAAACTATCGTGGTTAACTGCGTCATATGGGAACGAGCCTTTGCAGATATTCTCATCAAACACTAATTAGATTGTTCTTACGTCATTATAGTCTGGGCGCACTAAATTATCAGTTAAAAATAGCCCGCCTTTTTTACAACAGATAGGACAATAACAGGTAGCCAATTTATCAAGAGAAGTCATATATAAACCCTACTTTCATTTGCTTATTATATAAGTAGGTGTTTTTACTCTATACAAGTTTTATACCTGTTTCATTGAACTTGTTATCAATAACACATGCTAAGATTCTATTATGACAAATTAGCTCTCAGCTTATCAGAGGCCACACTATCAGTAGCTTATAACAGGTTTTGTAACTTGTTATTGATAACAATTTTTATGAAACAGGGCACTTTTCTAGTAAGAGATATGTAGAGAAATCTGTACATAAAGACTATTTACAGGAAAAGAGGACGCAGGTTCGAAACTGTGTCACGTCTTTCAGATAGTGATGTTAAAGATCAGTCCCCAGCATAAATAATCATATCTGATTGATACACATTTGTAAAAACACAATTCCACACACAACTTACTGGTTGAGCACTGAAGTGTAGGTAGTCTTGTCTTCCTCGATGACGGATACGATGAGGGATATCATCTTGGTCCAGAAGTCGAGGCTGCGCGGTCCGTTGGGGTCTTCCGGGTCGGGTTGCTTGACGGGTTGATCCGGTTGGAACTCTCGTTGGTACAGCTCAAAGCAGTTATCCCTGATGTAGTCGTAGGTGGATTGTAGACAGGCCTTGACACACCCTAGGACTACTGAGGCTGCTCTAGGTGGACTGGCTTGCTCTTGCACCTGTTGGAGTTGGAACAATAGGAGCAATTAAAATAACTTGAAGAAGGTGCGATAGCTCAGTTGGTAAAGCAGTGGTCTTGTAATCCGCCAACGCGGGTACGAAACCAAGTCAATGCGCTAGTGCCATTTGGTATTAGGCATTAATCTTAATTAAAAGGACCTAAAGCCATCTGTCCTCTGGTTGCTTACTAACAAGCATTTATGCTTTCTTAGCAGTCAGGTAAAATAACCACCATTAAAAACATAGGTCCTGGTACAACGGTTGCAAGGTATAATTTTTTTTAATAAACAAAAAATGTACAAAAATGGCATGCATTCTATCTCTGACTATCAGTATACAGTGCAAGTAGTCTGTTATCATTTGCTTGTCAACTGAAGACTTTTCATGTGACTTACCTTCATTCTGAAGAATGTAATACTGGTTAAGAGGTCCACCATGGATTTGAGATCAGCTAGTCTGTCTACAGTATCAGCGGGGAAGTTATTCTGCCAAGCAAAGAAGGAGACAAAGTAACAATAAGAGCCTGTGTCTTTTTTAAAGGTAAAGACCAGTATTGGAAACGCCCCAATTTCAAAAAATGAAATGGAAGTTCTTATTACCAATCATGGGAAAGAATATGTTTTGACTAATTTTGCCGGGAAACCGCCTACTAATTGATATATTTGGTAAATTAGTTTATCTATTGGTATGTGAGAGATAAACGCACTTGTCGCGCACATGTGCATAGTCCCATAAACATCTTTCTGTGTACAGTGCTTGTAACTTTACGAAGACTGGGCCAAATTTCTTATCATTTTGATGATTCCAGAACCTTGCAGTACACACCAATACTTATATGCTAGATGATCAACCTTTTCTGATCGATTCCACAACGTTTCTTTCACAATGCAATCGCATGACCATAACTGGTCTTTATCTTTAAATAACTAAAATGTGTTAGAAGCCATATTAGAATATGTATACAGGATTATAAAAGATCTTCTGAACTAATTGAATATGCATATGTAAAAACTGTTACATAGAGGGCAATGTGTAGATTGTGTGTAATTACATGTGCATCTAAATGAAAGGAGAAATCTTTTTAACATTTATTATAATATATTCAGGCATTTATAAACAGATCATCTTGCCTTTTTCTCTTCTGCTTTCAATTATTCTGAAGTAAATATGAATAAAATGTGATTGCCGAGATCATCTAATTGATGATAGTAGTACCAGTTTCTTATGTAGCACTTTTTACCAATAACCAAAGTGCTTACAGTATTATAATATTTCTTCTCTTTCTGAACTATCACACACACTTACTCTGTATGAATTGAGATCTATCCGGACTGAATTGTGAAGTTGATCGAGAAGGCGTACAAACTTCTCTTTCTGCAAATGAATTAACAAGATAAAGGAATATTAAATCTAAGTGAAAATTTAATAAAAATGCTAACAACAGGATGAAAACAGAATTTGTTGAAAAATTGAAAAATGACTCTGGTGTGAAGCAGTCAAAAGAGGAGATATAGAAGGCTCATCATCTATGTCAAATATCATGCTCACATTTACTCATAATAGTTAAATTATGCACATTTACATATAATATAAAATAAAGTAAAGTTAATGTTCACACATATATTAGTGATACCGGTAATCATAAATAGTGTGTTTCTCTGAAGATTAATTCAGTTTGCCTACTTTCATATCTATCTAAGTTCTTCACAGTATCTCTGATTTAAGAATCATATATTCATTTTGTTTGTTTATTTATTTATTTGTCTGTTAAATAATTAATCAATCAACTCATTCATGTATTTATTCATTTATTTTTTTCACTTGGCATTCCATACTTAGTCTGAGGATTAAACCATGGATTAAAGTTGGTCTATTTTCAAGAATTCTACTCACCCCGAAGTTGGAGGCTGCGAATCTGTCACTGGCAGAGACCGCAGAGGATGCTGTGGTGTGTGCGTAGAAGGCATTGATATTGGCTAGTAATGTACTCATAACGGCTGGTACGCCTGAGCACATGTACTTAGATGAAAGACAGGAAAAGTGTCTGGAAGAAAGAAGGAAAGTGGTACATGTTTATCAAAATCAAACAAAAATAACATTTCTTACACTTTCCTTGTTCATCGACTTGAAGAAACAAAACAATAAGAAAAAAAGAAGAAAAATTGTCTAAAAGTGCCCCCTTCATTACAATTTCTCTGTTGTTCTTTTCTCTTTCTTTGACTCTTTGTCCAATAACCATACCAGCCTTTCACATCAATACTGTAGCAAATATTGTATATCCAAAGTCATCTCAACGACAAACATCTTGCAAAAAAGAGCTGACATTTTGTGTCCTTAACCCGTACGTTGCCACCAAATTTACATGCACCATAGAAGGCATTTCATTACAACAGTGTTTAATCAAGGTTATCAATTCATTGTTAGTTTTAGTATTAGCAATGATATCAAAATTTGCAGTTCAAAGAAGAAAGACTAGCTTAATTGTCTTCATCCAAACCTGCAAAATTCAAAATATGAACTATGACGGTCAAATAGTAAAAGCCAATTTTTGTGTTTCGACTTACGTCATGGCTTGGTAGATGGACTCGATGCCGTATCTCATGGCAAATTCATCCACCACTTCCTGGGCAGTCTCGTCAAAGTAAATCTTCCAGGCATCATCGCCCTTGGCCGATGGAAGCTTTACCTGGCCCCCTTCCTTCATACTCAAGAAGTGGAAGAGATTCTGAATTCAAGAACAAATTATGGTATGATACTAGTTAATTTATCTTGTCCTGCAGAATAATGGATGGTTATGGGTGGAGGGAGGTTTGTAGAGGATGAGAAAGATTTTGAGTGGGTGTACAGGAGAAGATTTAGGTAAATGCATACAAATAAAACATTCTGACAGGCATTATTTTCCTCAAAAATATACTTTTTAAAGGATATATACAGACTGCTCATTTGTTGGGTAATAATCATATCTATAGTCCCTTGGTGATCTTGAAACAGAGAAATGACCCTCTGAAGGCACAGTACTTTTTTTAGATCAACTCCAGTCAATAGTTTTAATGATAAGATGGTGACGTGGATCCTAATCAAATGATTGGTTGAAAGTGTACACGTGACCGGGCATTTATTTTGCCTAACGCGTAATTGCGCGTAATTTGGGTAATGACCGGTCATTATCAAAATCATGTTAGAAAACACCATTTTATAAAACAAAATAAAACATAATCTTATAAAACAAATAAAACACATCATTTTGTTCAGGCATTAGTAAAATTACCCACACTTGGTACCTTCAAAACAGTCCAAACGACCGAGGCGATATTTTAGACCGTTCCAAAGGTACCTCGTGTGGGTAATTCTTACTAATGCCCTCACCGATGTGTGTTATTTGTATACTTTTAACTCAAATACCATTAAATATTTGTATAATATTGGGTCGGTGGCAGCGGTGGGATATGTCCCAAATCTATCAAAATGACCGGTGACTCACAACTGTCTAAACCTTACCTCATGAAGACAGGTGTATTGTACATGGTATGGGGCCACTGCTTTCTCCTCTCCCTTTATCTCCACTGATATATGCAACCTGATGGCACCCGAGACTGCTGATTTGTCTGTTCTTTTCTCTGCAATTCAAAGTTAATAAGAAAGCTCATAAGATCACACTCATATATCTGTCTATGTATGGATACTATCATGAGCAAAATATAATTTTAACAAATCTAATATCATACCAAGTATCTTGTCAACCAAGGAAACCAATGAATTATCAAGACTATGTTGGATTGTTAATCAGAGTCACCTACATATATTTAAGGTTTAAGGATCAGTGACTTTTTATTCCAAGCTTTTACAGTATATAAACATGTAATTTCACCCTTTCACATACCCTATAAAGCAAAACCGTTTATTGATTTGGAAAAATAAAATAAAAGAGAAAGAAATAGGGAATAAATATTATACAAATAAATCAATAATAAGTGAAACTTTGATGTTCATAAGGACTCTAGTGAAACCCTGGAACAAATGACTTTGAAATCAGAAACATTATTCCCACAAGAGTTCCAAAGGACTCACTATTACCATGTATGTATTCTTGTTTTGCGCCACCATTTTATTGACAGTTCAATATGTTCTTGCAATTGTGGAACAACGGTATATAAAATGCAATTTGTAAAACTTAACACAAGTATTTTGCAAATATGAGTTCCTTGACATTCTGAGAGTATAATTCATGAAAGCCTCCATAAACTTACCTAGATTATACCAGACATCCATTTCACCGCTTAATGTCCTCACTTCAATGATTGTCTGGCCAAGAAAGTCATCGGACTCTCTCGTCAACTTCTGCATGAGTTTGGACTTCAGGTCATCATCTTCATCCCTGGTAATGGGATAAGATGGACAAGGACTCATTAGTCAAGAGATGATTAAAGGTCAAGAGATGATTAAAGGTAAAGACCAGTATTGGAAACGCCCCAATTTCAAAAAATGAAATGGAAGCTCTTATTACCAATCATGTGAAAGAGTATGTTTTGACTAATACATGATGATAACAATTTTGCCGGGAAACTACCTAATAATTGATATATTTGGTAAATTAGTTTATCTATTGGTGTGTGAGAGATAAACGCACGTGTGTGTAGTCCCATATACATCTTTCTGTGTACAGTGCTTGTATACTTTATCAAGACTGAGCCAAATTTCTTATCATTTTGATGATTCCCGAACCTTGCAGTACACACCAACACTTATATGCTAGATGATCAACCTTTTCTGATCCGATTCCACAACGTTTCTTTCACAATGCAATCGCATGACCATAACTGGTCTTTATCTTTAACTGATTAAAATGGATCACGTGTGTTTATTGTTCACATTTTGCTGATATATAGAATCTTACTGTAGATGAATAAACGTGACATAGAAGCCTTAAAATGATTAAAATAATATATGACATTAACTGCAATATCTCAATCAGAGAAAATTGAAATCCTACAAAACATCATGCATCGATCAGTCTCTAACCCTGAATGATGTAAATGTTAAACACGTATAACTCAAACGTAAACATCAATTACTCTGGATCAAGGAGAATGTTAAAGACCTTATCCAACCAAAATACAGCTTGATATAAAAGAATAACTGAATGAATGTAGAATACAATTCATCCATTTCATTTTTTTCTTCACTTTAAGCAAATATTTGATAAATGGGGATGTATCATCAAACATTGAATTTCAGTCAAGATGTCGAGGGTTCAAAACTCTGGCACACAATCTTCTTTTTGATCAGACGTGAATCTATAATTGCTATTCATCACCCAGGTGCAGAGGAGAACCGGATAGGCATATGACTCGACCAAATACACAAACGCATATCAAAATGAGGAATTCACTCGGCATGCTCTTCATGATGGTTTGTAATAAAATTTTAATATAATAACAATGATAATAGTTCATTCTTTTATAGCGCATTTCAGGACTGAAGGCCCTCTCAAAGCACTTTACAATTTATAAATGGTATATCAGACTTTGATGATATTTATGAAGCTGTTTTGAATCTCAAAAACAAAGATAGCCTCAATGGGACGTAAGTATGATGTACAAAACAAATATCAATCAGAGTAAAATTACATGCACATGTAATCAATATAGATATAGTTTAAAACCAAAATGTTCATATTAAAAATTCTGTGCAGTTTTTGACTCACCATACTCTGACCTTGATCCTGTCTGAGGAATTGTGGCACTCAAAGAAAAACTTTTCGTTCCACTCGGGGTTGAGGTTCTGCTGAACGGTGCGCGTCCGTTTCTTGACCTTGCCCACCTGAACAGTGACGTAGGGGTCGCTCGTCCCAGTCTTGTCCTTGGCAATGAGACCCTGAGCGCTGACCACAGTGATGGCAAGTTTGGCTGACCACTTGGACGTGCCGTCCAGCACCGACTGCTTGACCGCCTTCATATGCCCCGAGTGGGGCTGAGGCGGAGTGTTGAAAACCTCCCTGCAAGCCGCAACGAAAGAAGACAAGATTAGTATCGGTACATTAACTCTTTATCTGCAATGGATCGAATTAGCTCAGAACTGCCAGGTTGTTTGGGGTATATCACGCAAGTGATGAAAGTTGACTATGGCAGTCCTGTTTGTTCTCTTGGACGATCAAAGCTGGCGAAGAGTTAATCGCAAACTATAACATGCAGAGTGAATTTTAGATTCATGTGTTCTAATAAAACAAGCAGACATGAATCTCAAACCTGGAGGAGTGATGAGGTCTACGAGAGGAATGGTAAAGTAAGTCTGAGTAAGCTCTACCTTAACCCCTCTTTATCATCAGGAATTCCTACGCTAATCCTTCTTGATAATTATATGATTGGATGTAATTCTGATTAGAGTTAATTACTGAGGAGTGGACAAAGCTTTGACGTCCTTGTGTGTCTAGCTGTATGGCTTCATTACGTAGGCGAAACAATGATGTGCAGTAGGTAGCTTCCTGTATATTACATATTATGTAATATATTATGTATTAACACTGTCATGGTTCATAAATATTTTGCCTCTGATGTGGGCTATAATAGTCAGTCGTCACATGGAATCCCAAACGAGAATTTGTTAATGTAATCTATTATCTAATAATTCAAAGAACAGCACAATAAAAGAAAATTGGCCTGTAATCCCAAATGTGACTTTATTTGAAAACATCTCATCAAATATGGAATTCATGGAATATGGACTTCCTGACGACATTTTCAAGCCAAATACTAATACAAACACTTAATAAAAAAATTGGTGAAGGGTAGTCAGTAATTCTTTTCCATATATATCAATGGTCACTTGGAAGGATTCATAATTTTGGGTGAAATGAAAGAACATCTGGAATTTGTTGCATGGGTGTCGCAATCGTCGTTCATTTATAATAAGAATACTAAAAGAATAATAATTCTATTCCATCACAGACATCTTTTGATTTTTTGATTCACTATGGAACAAAACCCAAGACTACCGCAAGTATGTATGAAATGGTGTACCAAAAGACAACTGTGGCTGACCACTGTTCCTGCCCTTAGTCGACCAAAGTAGGAAATGGGTTAAAATGTGCATTTGTAATATCAAAGAATTCAATACCTTTGTAATAATCCATA
This sequence comes from Strongylocentrotus droebachiensis, assembly GCA_035222895.1. Classification (NCBI taxonomy): domain Eukaryota; kingdom Metazoa; phylum Echinodermata; class Echinoidea; order Camarodonta; family Strongylocentrotidae; genus Strongylocentrotus; species Strongylocentrotus droebachiensis. Next base: position 213,973 of record JAVYIG010002524.1, on the reverse strand, counting down.
TAATATTGCATTCTATCACACTTTGGACCTATCTTTCAACATGCATTTAAATTCCCTTTTGCATATAACATGCTAAACTGCTTTTTAAAAAAATTGTGGAAAATAAAAATGACACTATAGTTTGGTTCATATCTCTGTATTATGTACATACAAGGTAAGTAAAGTAAGTATGTGTTTAAGGCATTTGTTGTATGCAAGTTCCTGTTTGGGCCCAACTTGCATTCTTTTATGAATAAAACTTTTCTTTTAGTCTGCTGCAATTTTTTCTTATTATAAAGGCAGTATAATGCGTCACGCGTGAGCAAAGGTTGGAAACAGATAAACTTTTAACTTACTAAATCATCTCAAATATTAGTCTGTTTACTTACCAAATCAATTTGAATCTTAAACTTTTCCTTTACTCATTCATTTAGAATCTTCAACTTTAGACTTACCGAATCATCTCAAATATTTCTGGTTTGTTCCTCTCCCGAATCTTCATCCTATCTTTCATAGCCATGATGATGTTCTGAGTCTTGTCCTCTGCGCCGTGCTTGGAGCTTTTCTCTGCCGCTCCTGTTTGTCCAATAGTATCAACAAAACATATCCACATAAAACAAGGAAAATGTTTTCTATGCCAGACCCCTCCCGGGAATGAGAAGTTTCTGCACTAATGACCAAATTATAAACAGCCTTAATCCCTAGACTACTGGATGTTCTTATTCCCATAGGTTTAATACAAGGATTACCCTGTTCCCATAGCCAAATGGTTAAGTACAGCACCCAAATACAAGGGTTATAACCAATACATTTCACTATTCAAGGAAATTTAAAAGATGAATAAGTGCTAAATACTAAGCACGTGCAGATAGGCTTAATTAAAACAGTTCATAATCAGGATTCAGTCCGAATATAAATTATAAATAGGCACTTTCCGAGACACAAAAATAAAGATACAAGAGAAATATATTAAGATTACATAAAAAAGATCACATAAAGAATGGAAATAAAGAAATAAGGATCGAAAGGAATACTTCAAAACTAAAGACAGACAGAGAACAAGTACAATTTTTTTGTAAAGTTTGAATATAACAGGAAACATTAAAAAAAATAAAAAAATATAAATACAAATATTACAAGCACAGAGATTTATCGACACTATATCAATAGTATTCTCCTACAATAAGCATTAATCATCTACATTGTCCTTTAGTGCTATAAATTAGGTGACAAAATCTGTGGTAATATGCATTATATCCTGTTCTGTATCTATTTAAATTACTCTGCATCTTCACTATATCTGTTGGGGCAGAATACAGCAATTTCATGCAAAGCAAATGTCATATTAATAGAAAAATGATCTAACCTTCTTGTTGAAGAGAGAGGTGGACGAGATAAAACAAACTGATTGGAAAATGAAAGCTGGCGTTTTCTCACTATAAAGCCTCTTCTACAACAACTTTAGAAATACATGTATAGTTAATGGGTATTTAAAGAAGAATGGCAAAAATACAGCTTCAGCCTTGTTCCAGTTAATGCGATTGCATTGTAAAAGAAAAGGTGTGGAATGGATCAGAAAAAGTTGGTCATGTAGCATGTTAGTATTGGTGTGCACTGCAAGGTTCTGGACTCATCAAAATCATAATAAATTTGGCCCAGTCTTGGTAAAGTAACAAGCACTGTACACAGAAAGATGTATATGGGACTACACAAATGGTGTCGGGGCTAGTACTACCTGATTTTCTTATCTTTCTATGCTCATTACTCAGCCAGTGTACATTTTCTTCCAAAATTGTTTGGCTCATGACATTTATTTGTAATCTTGAACATTCAGTGTAAGTTTCGTTTGATTCTGAGAGAATTCTTTTTTTTTTTACCAGAGCTCAAGTTTATCTTTAACTTCCATAAACCTTCATTGAGTAGCCTAGTGAAATGTCACGGTGCAAGAAGACGTCTCCAGAATCCAAAAAGGTGTAATAGTTAATGACATAGGTGAATAGAAACTGGTAATTTAATTTGACATGTTTTGATGGAGTTTTTGTTGGTGATATTTAGTCTAAATCAAGGAAGTAGAAATTATTACTACCTCAAAGGCATAAAAATATGATTTTCCAACAATTATGCATTTTGTGTTCTAGAGGCATCTCTTGGTGGCACTTCATTTCGCTAAGCTATTTCAATCATTATATTATCAGAAGCAGAAGGACCTGTAAACCCTCTCAAGGGGCTACATTCTCACAAGGAACTAAGACAGAGAGATAATGTCCCGGACACACATGAATACACGAGATGAATCATTCAACAGGAACCCTTGGTTCACCAGCCAATATGTCAAAGGAAAAGAGCCAAGCTGGAAGAAGAGAGATCTATGGAACAAAACAAAACCATCCTAGACCAATAAGCTCAAGGGATAGAGTACCAGGTTATCATGAAGCATTTTGGGGTGATTTCAAGTCGAGTGTCATATAGTTAACCTACACTTCAGAGATATTTTCAGTAGGTATAGATTGGGAGGGAGGGAGGGAGGTAAATATGAATACCGTAATATCATTAAAAAAAATAGGTTTAAAAGCATTGTTTAACAGTGTTTCCAGTTTTACAAATATGAGATGCATGGCCTTAGGTGTCTGTGACATGGTTTAATATTGAAGCCCTACAAAAATTGTGCTTCAAAATAATCATGAAGTGCCTCAAAAAAATAAAAATCGTCATCATACTCATTTTCCCCAATACACTGTAGTGGTATAAAAAACATTGGGGAAATGGTTTTTGAAATTTTGAATTCCAATCATTAATATCTTGATAATGAAACAGGCGATCGGCTTGTAAAAGCCATGGGATTCCTGACTGACCTAGAGGTTTATAATGATGATTGCAGCATGAGCTAATTCCAGGATTTTGTTTAGAATCTGAGGCAAAGATACCCAATCCCTTTAAGAGATTTTGGCTGCATGAGCAACCATACTATAATACCGACAACTCGATTTGAAATCCCCATTCATAAAAGCAGCCAAGTTTCTTCTTTCCCTGATTAATGAACAGGAAATACCTGTGTTACTGCATGGTGATCGATGACTGATGGACAATAAAGATGGAGAAAAAAATATGTTTCTGAAGTGAGCACAATGCCAAAGAAAGCAACAATGAATGACAATTCCTTGTGGTGATGATGGTGGTTGTGATGATGGTAGTAGTGGTGATGATGACGATGATGACGATGATGGTAGTGATGAAGATAGTGGGGATGATGATGATGGTGATGACAATGATAAGGATGGTACTCATAATGTTGTTGATGATGAGAGTAATTGAGGATAAAGAACTAATGATTTTGATTTATTTTTTGCACATTTAAATAAAGTTGATTAGGTCTGAACCCCTTGTAAGTGTAGGGTACGCACATGAGGATTAAACGATCATGATCATAACCTTCAGAATGATTACGATAGCGATGATTTTACATGAAACATAGGACATGAAAATTTAAATTCTTTGGAAAAAAACAACACATGTTTGGGTGCAAATGGCCCTCATCCCTATAGATAATAGATAAGGATAATAAAGACATATTTGTATTTTCATGCTTGAAGGCAAAAACATTTTTGGTTTAAAAAAATACAATTAATGGTTTTTCTTCGTTTTTGATTGAAAGGTGGAAATCAAGGCCTCTGTCACAGATCATGCTGTAAACTGCCTAAAAATGCCATGAAAAAAATATAATGACAGTAGCATAGTGAACTTCACAACAATGCATGAGCTTAAAACTGAAAAAATGTGTGTATGAGAAGGACCCTTTGATGTGCAGGAGCATTTTTTCCTCAATTTACCAAATGTTCATAGGATTCTTTTTATTTTGCTTTTGATGTTTTCTTAGGCAGTTAACCGTGACAGGTGGGAGTGAGGCTTAAAGATACACTTTATGCAAGAAAATGGAGTCAAAACATGGGATGAGGCAGATAAATGGATGGACTGGAGAGAAACTACTATTTTAGAGGGCGCTCGATGATCTCATTTGTCTTTCAAAACTATTTAAGTTTAGCAAGCCGCTCAAAATGTCTGTCTAGGAAAGAAAGACCTGTGTGCAGACTTCCTGTAACATGGTATATTAATGAATGGATTGTGAAAAAAAAACAGGAAGATGTGAAAGTAAGAAGATTGGACTATCAAAAATAAAAGACCTACAAAAGGAAGACCAATAGTGAAGACCAAAAGAACCTAATGACCATTTAAAACTGGAAACATTTGAAAGAAGAGACTACGGTATTTGAAAAATAACCGAAAGAAGAAGACCTTTAGAAAGAGACATCATTGTAGCATGAAGATTTTTTGTTTTTTTCTACAATGAAGGAACCTGCAAAGCCAACCATGAAGGCAACAGCCAAATGCAAGATTTAGAAGCCATTCCCGCCACCAACATCCTGTAACTTTACCATCGTCGACACAATTCTCCGCATCTTCAAATTCCTCTTCCATTGTCTCCATGACAACCATATCCTCCTCCTCCTCCTCATCTTCCTCGTCATTAATGACCATGACTATGTCACAACGATCTTCTTCTTTCTCGGCTAAGTCGCCCTTCCCGAAGAGTATGGCGGGAAGCATAGCGAGGTGGTGAATAGCACGGACTAACCAACATGGCTGCGATTCGTCAATCGTCTCGCAAGCTCATAGGATAGACAGTAAAAACATGCATGATTATCATTGCTGTTCATCAAAGCCTTCATCGCCATCGATAGCAGTGGAGGTTACCAAGGGCCCACACTTTTTTTCCTAGGGCTCCTGATCGAAATATTGGGAAACAATCTGGTCCAGGCCCCTGACAACATTTTAAGGATCCACAGGGACGTTTTTTTATATTTTTTAATGGGAGGGGGTTGGGGGGAGCTTTGTTGAGTTAAGCCCTCAATAACCATTGTCCCCATGTGAGACAAATTAGTTTTGCTTCATACTGGATGAAAAAAACCCAACACTGCAATGCGTGATGCAATCTTAAAAGAAAACGAACCCCAAGAAATGAATTTACTTATTCTGAGAGATCTTTTTATATTATTGCCCATTAGTATACAAGATTCCCCACCGAAATGTATGAGAGAGGTATAATGCAAGAATAATGTAGTTTCTCAGCACGACATGGGCATTGCCACTTTCTTGATAACATGACGTACTATGCAAAGTCGTTTATCAAGTAAATGTATTCAAATTTATGGATGCTTCTTTCCCAGACGTGTGTGCTGATGAAAAATTTCATTCACCTGCTATTATGCTTTGTACTATGATTGTCAGAACTCAAAGTGCATAAATAAGTTGGTGCTCTTCTGGGGTGAAGGTTTCTTATTAATGAAATAGATTTGTCAACTACTATACTATAGTATTTATCAATGAATTTAGTTACATTTGTTCCCCTGTTATTTATTTCACCACATATAATTTCTACCTTCTCGGTTGTGATTTTTCCTCGTTGAAAAGTAAAGGTTTTGTTATTTCCAACTAAAGCTTGGTGCATGATACATGTACAACTTAACTGGTACGTCACATTTTCAAGAAAATGGCTGCGCCCATGTCATGCTAAAAGGCATCACACCATGCCAGGAATATCTTCATTTATATATCTCTTGTACATTTTCGTAAGGAATATTGTAAATCACAGGGCAGGAATATATCTCGTTTTTGAGAATAAATACACTTATTCTTTGGGGTTAGGTGTCCTTTAACTCATTGACTACCAAATAGTTTTATTCCCATAGGCTTAATACCGCAAATACCCGGTTCCAATAGGCAATAGATGCTATACATGAACGAAGGTCAGAAAAGAAGCATCCATATTCACTTAACAATTTGTACAATACTGGTAATATAAAACGTGATCACTACTCAAGCTTTAGGAGACAATAACATAAATTAAAGCCTTGCAAATAGCTCTAAATGGAATTCAGGGATATTTCTTTTTAGATGGACAATAACATATATGGTAAAGGAATATTGACCTTTACAAAGTTCAAATTAAATATTTTTTTCTAGAAAGAGATAGAAAAGAAGTGTAAGCAGGAAATGAATTTTACATATAAAGAAAACAATTTCCTCTCTTCCGTCAAAGCTACTTTCTCTATAAATTAAATCTGAAATTGTCTACCAAATATTTGACGAAACATCAAGACTAAAAAAAAATCATTCAAATGAAACCGGAACGGGTGTTTTCCATGAATCTTCGACATTGGGCATTCTAGAAAGACTTTCAAAAGCAATGTTTATCCAACAAAAACTAAAAGAGCAACAATCACAACATTAACAAAGCAAAACTGGCACAGTATAAAATAACATCTGAAAATATAAATAAAAAGGTTTAAAATGCAAAAAATACTTTTTTAACTTGAACATAAATAAAGAGAAGGAAAGGTTGGTATAGACATGAAAATGACAGCAGAAATTAGTACTTTCAAGCTTAAGAAGTCACATAAAGACAAGAGCATATTCTACAATTTCATAGTTCCTCAGAGACAGGCAAATCAGACAAAGTATTTTAGTGAAATAAGGAAAAAACATCACTGGAGACATGATTAATCTATTAAAGAAAAAGATACAGGTCTATTAAAAAACATGTCTAAAAGGAGACAATGACAAGAAAGCAAAATTATACAACTTACAAAAAAAAATCATACTAGATACTGTGTAGTAATCAAAGCTATAAAAACTTCTCCTAATTATTAAAGGTATTTTTGGTATAGAATTTATCAAAATATTGATATGCAATCACATCAATTAGAAACCAGTTTCATACTGAGAAATCTGTTTCATCATTTCACATATAATTTGTAATGTCAAAATGCAATAAAACAATAGTAAGGGTATTTTGATGTCGCTAAAAAAATTGTTAACATGCATACATGTACTATGACAATTTTTCATGTAAGTGTGAATCTCAAGTCTATCCTCAACTCAATAATTCTATCACATAAATATAATTGATAAAAGGTATTTCAACTCATATGAACATATTCTTTGATTTAATGTAAGGGTTAAACCAAATTTGAAAATAAAGAAAGGCATATAGATTTCTACTGCATTACGAAGAGGAAAGCATTTTATTTTCTTTGGGTAAAGGGGTGTGGCCAGGGTGCAAAGGAGGCATGTGTTTGGGAAAGGGGGAGGGGCATGGTAAAGCTAATGAACCAATCAGGTTTGTTGTCTACCTTCCATCATCATAGCAGATGCGCACCTAGCTCTGTCTGTATAATCAAGGGACACACATGATAGATAGATAGATGACATTTCAGTTATAAAATTGCTTGTCAAAAATATTTTCTTTAATAATTCTCAACTGCTGTCTGTCATCACAATTGTTTTCCATTTGAAGCATAGATACAACCTACATAATTTACAAGGTTTGTCCCAATTATGTGTACCAGGTTCAGATGTAACAAGCAACTATGATCAAAACAACAACTGTGATAAATTGACTTTCCAAAATTACAATTGATTTAGAAAATGTGGTTTAAAGGACAGAAAGTTTGCCACTGTATACCAAAAAATGTTGGGATAATAAAAATTAAAAAAAGGAAAATTTAAAATCATGATCATCAAATTGGTGGGAAAAGATAAAGGTGCGTGGTTGTAAATAAAACTGAAAAGATCGTAAAAAAATCATAGAAACGATGATGATATGGAAGGTCAAAGACATAGAACGTGATTGGTCGATTAAGGTGACGTCAAGGGTTACAGACTTTTTCAGAGAGGGAAGAGAACACTGTAGCGCAAGCAGAGAGAAAAAAACAAGACTCTACAGATATTTAGATCAAACACAGGTTTTTTAAAACTTACTGCTCTTCTTTGTCATGAAAACTGTAAAATGACAGACACATACAGAAAGGGGTGGGGACGTAATTGTTAGCATTAGGAATTTACCTTTCTACAAAATACTTTTCATCTACTCTAGTTTATGATTTATTTTGATATTATAATTTATGATAAAGTTTCAGTAAGAAGAAATTATAGGAAACTTTTGCAAAGCAGGTTGAATAATAAGTTATTTTTTCATCTGTTCAAAAAAATGCTTTTGGGATTATTTTTCCCAATGGTTTAAGTAATTGGTGATTAATGATGCCTTTTTTTCTTTATTTCAACATCATTTTAATTCAGTATGTTTAGATGAAGATAGATCCAGCTGTTCAGGAACAGTGAACAAAATCTCTTAAAATTGGATCCAAAAGAGATTGCATGTTTTTTGTTTAAATTTATTTTTACAGATAATGCAAACAAATAATTAAAATTTAATAAAAATAATAAAAAAGAGCTTCCAGGACAGTTTCTTATTTATTTTGTCTTTACATTGGGCAAATTAACACTCTTAAGAACAAATATTTGTCAGAAACCATGAAATCAGACTTTTTCTGAATGCTTAATCAAGGGACAGTGTGCAACATCATGAGTTTACAATGATATCTTTAAATGAACACAAATCACAAACACAAACACAAACAAACTCAGAAAAAAGCTTCAGCAACCACTGAAGAAACCTAACACAATTCAGACTGTATGTCCCATAATTTTACAATGGTTGGTCAAACTCCAAAAATTATGATTTGAATTTAAGGTAATGATCACAATAACCTGAATGGCAAACGTTACGTTAGTAAATAATTTTCATTATCAACGTATATGTGTCATAGAAGGGGCATTCTTCTATGACAATTTTTCTCTTTTTCAGAATAAACCAGGAATGGGAGCTACTTCGGATGGCATAACCCGATACTTGATGCTCCTATTAGGGCAGTATTAACTACTTCTGTTATCTTCAACTAACGACAAACCAATATCTAACATTTTCTCATATCAATGGATTCAATATTCTATCTGACAATTAAACTTTGATTCCCCTTTTCCTTAATCTCCTGATACGATACAACAAAAGAAAGTTAACGCTGCCTTGGGAAATGGAATTCAAATTTGGAGCGATTGGGTAAGACATGCTACAGATTTCAAATGGTTGAAATGGATTACTCGGCGGCGGGATAATGGATCAAAGGTCGAAGGTCAATCTCAGCCAATAAAGTTAACACAAATCATTTTGAATGGGGAGGATGCAAGGATGAAACAAAATAGGGGATGGGGAAAATTTTCAGGGGCACACTTTCCATCGTCTTCATTTTCTTTTGTCAAGCCTTTAAAAAAAAAAGGTGAAATTCTCTTTGCTTCAGGTTTTTAGTCTATTGTATCATTGGACCAAAGAGTACCCTATTTGATTTCTAAATGTATACATTTTATATCAATCTTTCAGATATTTTCCATTCATCTCAGTTGATCTCTCATAAAAAGATGATTTTTAGGTCATGAACTATTAAAATTAAAGTCACTAGTACCTACCCGATCTGATACAACACCTTAGTGCTTAGAGACTTCAGTGGTAAGCGCTTTATATGCACCGTTTTCATTATCATTATTATAATTACAATTAAATAATCATATTTTGCTGCATCCTTCTGAGCAATACTCACGCTGTAAGCAGTCGGCATTCAGAAGGTCTTTGCACTTCTCGTGACATTTGACCCCGCACTCTGAGCAGCGCACCCCCTGGCGGGCGATGCCCCAGAGCAGGCCCTCGCACTCGTAGCAGTAGGTGGGCGTGGTGGCGGTCCAGATCTCGAAGTTGTGGGGCGTGGTGCTGGAAATTGGATAAATCAGGGCTTGTAGGGTCTTCTTGTAGACGTGGCTTTTCTGAAGGGTCAACAAAAAAAGGGTCATTGTAATTACTCTGAGGTCCCATTTGTACATCTTCTCTTTAAACATTTTTAGAAATCTGAGATGCATGGCCCTACGTACAAGTTATTAGTGTCTGTGAAATGGTGTAATATTGAAGCCCTAAAAAATTGTGCTTCAAAATGATCATGAAGTGCTTCAAAAGAGTAAAAATGTTTGAGGGACCGGTTTCACCATACTCATTTTCCCCAATAAACTGTAGTGTTAAAAAAAAAATCAAATTCTAATCATGATAAAAATCTTGATAATCAAACACGTGATCGGCTTGTATAAGTCATGGGATTCCTGACTTACCTAAAGGTTTGTAGTTATGTTTGCAGCATGAGCTAAATCCAGGATTTTTTAAGAATCTGATACAAAGATACCTAATTCCTTTAATTATCTCTTGTGGAGTCTTTCTCTTAAGTTTTAAAAGAAAAGGAAGCTTTTCTTGTTTCATCATCTTTTTTAAATGATTGTAAACTCAGAGAAGTCTAAACTGTCAATCTGTTCAATAATGTAAGTCACATATATCATGTGTGAGTGTATCATACATAAGTAATAGGCGGAGAGAAAGAGAGAGAGAGATGAACATTAAATAAAATAAAATCAAATGATATCAAAACAAGTGCAATCTTACCAATTCTTCGTCATTCAATGACTGCCTGTTGACCATTGTCGAAGGCATTTGTTGCCGCTTCATAACAGCTAACGACTATATCAAGGAAAGAAAAGAGGTACAAAGAATTAATTAAATGCTCAAGATTTTGTGAAACTGCAATTCAAAATAAACCTTCTACCCTAAAGGAAGTTAACAAAATTGTGAATTCTGATCTCTTTGACTCTGGATGGCTGTGCTGATATTTATATACCTGGGCCTGTTGCACAAAATTTACCATGGATGGTAACTTTGCCATCAATGGTAACTACCATGGAAACCTTGATTTTGATTGGCTGTTGAGCCCTGTTACCATGGTAGTTGCCATTAATGGCAAAGTTACAATCAATGGTAAGTTTAATGCATCGGGCCAGGACTAAATCAAAGACCAAGACCTGGACTGCATGTGCAGTTTAGACCTGGACTTGGTTCTGAATCTAATGAAGATGTGAAACTAGCAAAGAAACTTCACTAGTGTATGGCGGACATGACAAATTAAAAATGAATATCCGAAAATGTCTTCTTTTATTTGCATTGGTAGTCATATAAAATTCAGAAGGCAGAAGGCAGAGAGATTGAACAATGCAACTGTCTGTCACTGTATCAAACTTAATGTTACATACAACATTGCACTTTGATAAGAGAAGAAATAAAACTAAATACATTTCAGAATATGGCCTGAAGGTGTTACCTGCCACTGCGCTTCGCTATGTAGTAAGCAAAGGTTGACTTACCCATCCATTGTAACTAAGTATCCAGTTTGCATATCTAGCTCCATCTTTCTCTACAACCACTACCACCATTTTGTACATCCCTCCCATAGTCCATTCCCAATAGCCTAAATCCATGTCCGATGCCAAAGACAATCTAATACAGCTCTAACACCTATCTTTCCGTAGGAAAGCGCAGAGTATCTTTTATAACTTGTCAAAATACTTGTTACTCCCCCGTGTAATGAAAGCCACAGAGGCATTATCTCATATGATTTGACATTGACTTCACGCAAGTCTGGCTCTCGTCAGACAATGTATAACTACATATACACATGTTCAGTCTCACATGTCAACTTCAAGTCGTGTTCCATTTTCCATGACCGCTGACGTGTTCGAAGAAAATGATATCATTAAAGCCTTTTGTCATAAATACCACGCCTACTCTAAGAGTAATTTAACAATTTTCTGACTAAAATCCATTGTTCCAAAGAGTGCTCAAGTGGTAGCGAATGTATTTATCATTCAGTAAGAGAGTTGAGCATACTTTGCAATCACAATTCAATCTTGCATAACAAGGCCAGAGCTAGGGGGCATCAACGTTAAGTAAAGTGCTATAACGTCATACCCTTTTCGGCTCTCGACAAAAATGATGAAATAGTATGAAACAGTGAACTAAAGAGAAGGTTGAGTTCTGGGAAGAGGTGAAGAATAATTTGTGAGCGTTATTATTGTATTATGCAAGTGTGGAAGAACTTCAGATGAAAAACGTTTCCTGAAAAGCATGGCCCTTCAAATGCCTGAATATTCTAAATTTGGCATGTAACATCATAAAAATCGGGACAGATTTATATGCCACATGTTCTTGTAGTCCCATATACATCTTTTTGTGTACAGTGCTTGTAACTTTACCAAGACTGGGCCAATTTTTTATTTTTTATTTTGATGATTCCAGAACCTTGCAGTACACACCAATACTTATATGCTAGACGATCAACCTTTTCTGATCGATTCCACAACGTTTCTTTCCGACGCAAGCGCAAGACCAGAACTCAACTTTATCTTTAATTGATAAATAAAAAAGCATCCCTTACCCAACACAAGCTCTTGACCCCAATCTCCTATGTAAGCATGTCATGGATATAAAGATAATGATCGATAAGTGAAAATAAGAATGAGTTGGAATGGAATTGGAACAAATAATGAGAAATGGGTTACATTTAATACAAGACTGGTGAAAACATAGAGCAACATTTAGAATGAGAATTCCAGGAGGTTACGTTGCATGAATAGAGCAGCCACCACAAAACAAAATGTGCAAAACATGTTTTCAAATATGAAACGATAAGGATTGTGTTTGTTGTAAAGAACATCTTTTTTTGTAAAGGGAATGTATTGTTTGGTGTAGTATATCTACTAAAAATAACATCATACATGTATATTACAATCCTGGTTTTAAAAATGCTCTTGAACTGAAAATATGGACATTATAATGCAAAATTAACCTCATTAATGAAGACATAAATACTGAATCTGGTATTATTGTTTGTAATCTATTTCTCAAATGAACATTTTTCACAAAAATTACTAGATAAATTGATGTTCAATATTTATAAACTGCTACACATGATTATATCCAACCGGACAATTTCACATAGTCACAAAATGAAAGACACCGACAGACATTAAGCAGAAAATGTGATAATTGTCGACAAATAAACAGAAATATGACAAAATACATTTAACTGGTACACTCACAAAAACTCACTGAAGAGGATTAAATACAAGCTTCGATAACATGCACTACATCCTTTTGATACTAGCAGCCAAAAATGGTTCCAATAAAAGGTCGCAAAATGGGAAACGTGAGTGCAAATATCATAATTAGAAATTTGAATAAGCCAGAAATTTCATAAATATATCCTTTAATTTTTCCCCACTATACAAAGTCTGTATAATTTAGTTTCACAACTCATTGAATATTCACAATATAAGGAATATGATTTGGGCGTTCTCTATGTAACAGATGTTTGGGACAATATTTATAAATGTACAATTAATACAGAGCAATTTTTTATGTTCCAAAACAATGTATGTTCCTTTTTTAACACCATATCGTTCCTATACACTCTTACGAATGTCCCTTACCAATGTCCCGTAATATAAAGATTTACCCTGTCACAGTAATATAATAATGACAGAAAAGGTGAGAATGAAGGTTTTAGTTCATTTATACAATTTTCTACTCTTTTTTTTGGTCTCACAGTGCTAGGAAAGATGGACGCATGGCATAAGAGAAGTTAAAGGGAAACAGGCAGAGAGTGGATTTAGAAAACCAGGTCACAACTATAGGATACAAGTTTTACGACGTATCAATAACATGGAAAACCAACCAGGTGTTTTGTAGCCTGGGGTATTGATAGATTGCAAACATGTAATTAGAGAGTGATTGAGGTAGGAGAGAGAGTCAGAGACACTCGGTGCATACATGTGGGTTAGGGTAAGAGAGAGAGAGAGGGAGAGAGAGGGAGGGAGAGAGAGGGAGGGGGAGAGAGGGAGGGAGGGAGGGGAGAGAGGGAGGGAGGGGAGGGAGGGAGGGAGGAGGGAGGGAGGGAGGGGAGGGTGGGAGGGAGGGAGGGAGGGAGGGGAGGGAGGGAGGGAGGGAGGGAGGGGAGGGAGGGAGGGAGGGAGGGAGGGGGAGGGGAGAGGGAGAGAGGGAGAGGGAGGGAGGGAGGGAGGGAGGGAGGGAGGGAGGGAGGGAGAGAGAGAAAAAGAGAGGATAGGGGCACAGATAGATGGGAATAATAGATGGAGGAGGGTAGAGGGGAAGCAAGGAGACAGGGAAAGAAAGAATGAAATAAAAATAACAAATGTTAAAGTGAGGAAGAAGAGAGAGAGAGAGAGAAAGAGAAAGAGAAAGAGAAAAATAAAGAGAGAGGGAGAGAGAGAGAGAGAGAGAGAGAGAGAGAGAGGGGGGGGTTAGGGGGAGAGAGAGAGAGTATGGGACTAGTAGAGGATAGGGGATTAGTAGGGAATATTAGGTAGAGACACAGAAAGTGGGGGTGTAGGAGAAAATTACACCGGTATATTGTCCAAAGAAAAATATAAGGCATCTACGGTCAATACAAAATCTAAGATTTTCAATTAAAATACAGCCAAAGTATGTATGTTCTTGATAATATATATTTGACAAAGCATTTAGGAAAAAAGAAAGAAAAAATGTACAAAACTGTACAGGAAAAACGTACTCTAAAAATGATATATCAAAGGCTACGACACGTTGTCTGACACGTCTGAGTCACGTCTTTCGGATGGTGACGTTAAAGGTCGGTCCCCAGATGTAAATAATCATATCTGATTAATACATGTCTGTAAAACCCAATTACACACACACATACAAACAAAAGACACATGGATAGCTGCCTTATGAATTCAAGCAATGTTCAAAGATGTAGCTTTAGTGCTCTATTGAAAACAATAGGGACAGAAATCCTTTTTAATCATACAGAAAGACGTAAAGAAACCATGCAAAAAATTAACTACAACCAGACAAACAAACATGCAGAGAGCAGAGACAAAGGAAAGTGAGATATTGAACAAAACAAATATTTCAACGCTTGCACAAAATAAATGATCAAAGATATCAACAGAATCTAATGAAGCTAAACAAAGTTATTATGAAGAGATGAGCATTGCACAAATGAAAAATTGTCTGTAGAAATGACAAAGAATATGTGAAAATCTACATACATGTGTGCAGTAGTAATTTACAATGCCATTAACTATACTATTACGCTACATGTATGTAATCTGATCTATGCTGTTTTAGAGCCTCCCCCCCCCCCCCCCCTCCCCCACTTTTCTTTCATTTTTAAATTGAACATGTGGATCAATTTTTGACCTACATTTAGGACGCTAAAAAGGTGCTCAAACTGGCAATGTGAGATGAATTTTCACACATCTCTAGCCCCCAGGGAAACGGTTGTGCGTGACTTCATCCTCTTTTCATTGAAGTATGCGGCGCTAGAAAACATGCTCATAAACATTCCTCTACATGCCGCCATTGCATTTGATACATACTCAAGCACTTAGTAATGCTGGTTTTCAGGAGAAGAAAAAAATCATTTAACTTGCTAAGCTTGAGCTTATTTGGACTGGAGCCTATGAAAATGCATGTTCTAGTATCAAAATCAAATCAAATCCAATGGCGTCAGAAACTGATCTTCTATTGCCCTTGGAATACAAGAGGTTGTCTGAATAAAACAGCTCGCTTTCATCTATTTGAGAGATGGAAATGTCCGTCTCTACCCAACCTATATACCCTTATTATACAATATATGTCAATTTGTACAAAAAATACCTTCTAGGTATATTTTATGTTTCATTGTAAATTCTTACCTCTTATGCCTTTTATTGTACATAAATATTTCATTATAGTCCCGTAATTTGTTTAAAGAAATAAGTAACCTGGACTAACTTATGTGTGTTGTTTTGTTTGTTTTCACAAATAAAGATGATATAAGAAAGAAACATTTTTATTGCCTCATTTCTATTGATATACGAGTGAAAATCAGTTATCGAGAATGAACCTACTCTTTTAAGGGTATAACAAAATCATGTTTTTAATATATGTATCTATATATTATTTCCAATGTAATTTCATATTCCACTCCCCTTAAATACACTCAATACCCCCATTCCTGTATCCAATGATTAGTAATACACCAGAAGCCTCAATAACTACAGGATAGAGAGAGAGAGAGAGAGAGAGAGAGAGAGAGAGAGAGAGAGAGAGAGAGAGAGAGAGAGCGGATATAAATTTCATGACTGTCACATGACTAACGATGCCCTCTAATCAATAAGGCAATCTGTTCTGCAGCCCTCACATAATTACATCCGTAAATAGGGCTGCTAAATGATTTCTAATGTGGCCCTGACTAAAGCACTGGATTTATAGCATCAAGCCGACTTCTGCTTGTTTGGAATGCAATTACTATCCTTCCCATCATATTAACCTTGCTATATGAATAATGCATTTCCTATTCTGGAACAGGAATCAGTCTATACATTAGTATCAAACGTCTGCCAGAGCCAGCAGAATTAAAGAGAAGTCAAGTTTTCTGGTAAAGGTGTAAATAATTTGCGAGCTTTCTCAAGTCCTTTGTTGCCCATAGTTGCCATCCATTTACACGTACAAAATCATGGCAGCTTTTTTTGCAGCGGTTTACCGAACCATATCTGAAACAAGCCTTTAAAGCTCTAACAACTAATCTGAACTGTCGGATTTATTAATACATGAGTTAAGAAGAGAGTATGAACAAGATGATTTAAGCATGCTAAACCACTACCATCAGGATGACATCTATACAAAAAAAGTACAAGTACATGTATGAGTGAACGAATATGTGTATGAAATGCATGCAGTGTCATTACATTACATCAATATATATTTACAAACAATAACGACAACACAGAATTCATCAATAAATCAAAACCTTTATCGACAACTCTCTTTCAGTATCTCTTCCCTTCTCTAGTACTCTCTCTCTCTTGCACTCCCTCCCTCTAAATACATTTCTCCCTCCCCCATAACTCTCTTTATATATATCTCTCTCTTTTCTCTCTTTTTTCCTTTGTCTCTTTCTCTCCCTCTCTCTCTCTCTCTCTCTCTCTCTCTCTTTTCCATTGCTCTTTCTCTCCCTCTCTTTTCCTCTTCCTCTCTCTCTCTTTTCCTCTTTCTCTCCCTCTCCCTCTCTCTCTTTTCCATTGCTCTTTCTCTCCCTCTCTTTTCCTCTTCCTCTCTCTCTCTTTTCCTCTTTCTCTCCCTCTCCCTCTCTCTCTTTTCCATTGCTCTTTCTCTCCCTCTCTTTTTCTCTCTTTTCCTCTTTGTCTCTCTCTCTCTCTCTCTCTCTCTCTCTCTCTTTTCCATTGCTCTTTCCCCCCCTCTCCTTCTCTCTCTCTCTCTTTTCCTCCCTTGCTCTCACCAGCGGGATGGATTTTCTTCGAGGTAACATATCTGGCAGGAGGTCTAATCCTGGAGGGCTACGCCATGAGAAAACAAGTAAAAAAACAAAAACAAGAATGAAGATGACAAAGACGTATCAATGAATGGCCTATGCAGACTGAAAAATACATATTAAGAGTTTAATTCCGAAAGGAGCTAAATCAATTTTTGTAACTTCAGAGAAAGAAAAAAAAATTGTTTACCAGTTTTGTAAAGGCGTCTATTGAAAAGTGATATTATTACAAGGTGCATTTTTTCATAATTGCTCCCCAAATTTAGGTAAATAATTTTGTTGAAAGAGGGGTACTTCAGTGAACAATGTTCTGATATCAATAACTCAATTTTCATCAAAAAAGGATTTAGCTCCTTTCGGAATTAAACTCTTCATATACAGTCATCGATATGCAACATACATGTACTCTATCAATCATATATACATGTACATGTATGCTAAGATTCAGGAGGGTGCTGTGTAAAAAGAGAAGATTTTAGTTAGGCCCTTTGGCTCTCTCCGCAGACAATATACAATGTACTGTATTAATACAAACGTATTGTCTGCTTAGAGCCACAAGGGCACTAACTCTGTGTCAGACAATATGAGTTAAGTCCTTCCGACTCTCCACAGATGATAGGTGATGATGGTAGTCAAGGTGAAAATGTATACATTGTGATGTATATGTAATACATGGCCAATATGTTTTGTCTATTGAGAGGAAGAAGGACGTTAACTCTGTGGTGAAGGATAAGAGTTAACCTCTTTTTTGCTCTCCACACATAATATGAGATGATGAGTAGGTAGTAAATGTAAAAATTGTATATATTTATACACCATGATGTATGTGTAATACATGGCCAATATGTTTTGTCTATTGAGAGGAAGAAGGACGTTGACTCTGTGGTGAAAGAAACAAGTTAACCTCTTACTGGCTCTCCACGGATAATATGAAATGATGGGTATATGGTGGAAATTGTATATATATACCATGATATATGTGTAATACATGGCCAATATGTTTTGAATGTTGAGAGGAAGAAGGACATTAAATCTGTTTTGTAAGGTATGAGTTGACACCGTTGTTGCTCTCAGCACAGGATATGTGTTTAGTTTTGCAGTGGTTTATGCGCCATGATATATCCTTTTCTTTCAATTGCATCTATTCATATGCTCTTGGTAATTTGTTTTTTTAAGCGGAGCCAAAACAGGTTCATAAAAAGACAGAGTTGTATTCTTAACAAGTCCTAGATTCATATTCAGCTTCAGTATTTATCCTATGGCGGATATACATGGTGGCCCATATGTAATGTAACCGATTACTAAACCTGAGTCGAGGGAGGCAACTTCAGACAAATTACCCCAGATTGTGTAGGGAAATATTAGTGCACAGGGACGGGAATCAATGTTCTCTGATTATTATGAAGACATTTGTATTATGCTAAATGTAATATTGTTTAAAGGTGAGGAGATGTTGGATATAGATGAATCTGGAAATATTGATGGCATGAATAGTCTAATCTGACGCCTAATGTGCAATGGCTATATCTAAATTTGAAATATATCGAATCAATGGGGATGCTATAGTTGGATGTGTAGCGATGATAATTATGCGTGATCTAAGAGTAACCTGGTATTAGCTGTTACTATGGCGATGGTAAGGCGTGATCTAAGAGTAACCGGGCATTAGTTGTTACTATACCGCTGATATCTTGCGGGAGGGGGTTAGTTCGGGAGCCATGTCAATCTCCAGAAGTTTATTCGCTGGGATGCGAAAGTTTTTACGTCTCCTCAAAGGTCTTGAGACTGAAATGTCTTGGTTGTTGTTGTTGTTTAAAGTGTCTGCAAATTTGCTGTGGAAAATAATCGTTATACCATTGACTGTAAGTATACCTCATGTCATGTTAATTCATGTAAATATTCTTCAGAAAATGGTTTCTTCTTTGACAAATAATTTTTTTCTTTTTTCACTCAAAATAGTTAAAACAGCAAAACCTTTGGTGTAATAAGAAATCACAAAGATGTAGATTAGCAATTCATAGAAGAAATCAAGAAGAAAAAATACATCTATTTGAAAATCAAAGAGATTAGATTGGTGTTAGTTACTCTTTTGTTGTTAGTTGTTGGTTAGTCAAAATATTGTATTACATCAGAAAAATAAATCAAGGTAAAGGTTATATTTGATAAGTATCATTCACAATACAAATGTTAAACAGAATATCCTTTACAATATATACAGTATCAAATGTGACCTTTTGACAATAATATATATAGAGAATTCCAATTAGGTAATATTTGCAAAATTGTTATTAATCACCTTGGGCATATACCATATGGTTTTTAAAAAGGCATAATTTTACACATATCGTCCCTATTTTTTCACGAAGTGACAGTAGTGAATGAAAATCGCATACAATTTGAGTGCAGATTTTCCTCGCTACCGTCACTTCGTGAAAATAGGAACGATATTGCTCCATCTTTGAATACAAGACAAGCTTTTATTTCAAAAACAGATATGCAATGGTTTTCATTTAGTTAGATTTGGGTCAATACACTTCTAAAATGAGAGCATTCATTTAAATAAGAGATCTTCCATTTTGATCACCAAATTCTTAGTCTCACATGTTTTCAAGAATTGAAAGTCTATGCTCCAAAGGGTGATTTAAAAAAAGCATATTTTAGTTAATGTAAATATTCTTCAGAAAAAAATATTATGTCAAAATAGACATTATGGGCAATATATTGATACAACTTCATTAGTTTACTTACCCGCCATTTGCTAAGTTGGCCCACAGTCCGCCTACCCTTCCTGACCGCATACTACTGTCACCATCGTAATATCCCTGAGAAGATAATGAATTATACCATGCAGTCATAATGAAAATTTGAAATCATAATCAAAATTATACACTGACTTTTGACTAGCAATGCAGACTCTACCAGTACCAGCAGTTTCTTGTGATGAATATTAAATCTGAGGTTCTCACAATGTTTCTGCTACTAAAAACTGGAACATTTTTAATACATAATAATTTATTTAAATTCCAACTGCCATTTGTCATTTACCGGTAGGTACACTATTTTGGAATATCTCAACAAGATGAAAAACATGGGCCATTTTGTATTGGATGACATAATATAAAGCACCGCACTCACTATATCTAAAGGAATCTAGATTGTATGACCACCTGTCTAAAAAGACCCCTTTATTTGTTTGCACTGTGTTTACTCTCCTCTTGAGGCATGGCTATATTCATTGTTGTTGGCACTGCGGCTTGTGGATAGCCATGCTTTAAATCCCCACTGTACTACTTATAGCTACTTGCGCCCTCTATAGAGCAAACAATGCCTTATCGGTGCCTGTTGGTCCCCCATGATCCCCTTTTTCTTACGTTAATTGAGAGCTTATTTGATGAGATAACCACCTGTCAGTTACCTTGCAGGGAGGTCTAATCCCCCCTGGCAGTGTTGTCTATTCTTTTATGGTGGCAGCGGTGGGATTTGGGCATGTATAAGTAAGGCATTTGGTGGTTTGGTGTCCCACATGTTAACCTAGTAATATGGTATCATGAACATAGATTGACACGAGTATCATTTTATCTGATATACCATTTTGAGGGGTCAGTGACACAAAGACGTAACTCCATTTTGAGAAAAATGTGTCACTGAGCACTTGGGCCTTAAGGAGTTAGGTCTATGTTTCACTAGCCATTGACTTTAATGGGGAGTTGGGTGGAGTTAAGTTTTTGTGTTTCCTGGAAAGCCCACATTTTTCTGAACATTTTGATATCAAATACTCATTTTGGCAAAATATGGAGTTATGTCTTTGTGTCACTGAACCTTTGATATGATCAATGCTCTAGTAGGGGCTTGCGGATTAATACAATCATCCGATATACTAAAATCGTACATGTGGTATGGCACAATATAGCTTGGGGTTGCCCATTGACAACTTAGATATCACAGGATTTTGTTTGATTGCTATGGATACCTCTTTGATTTGCTCGCGCACTCTATGGAATGCGTTGAGCCATCTCATGCGTGCGATGGTCATAGCAGGTACTAGGTCTCTTAACTCGTCCTCCTCTTCCAGCAGTTCCAGGTCCAGTTCCCGGTCCCGGTCCAGGAGCTCGTCCGACTGCTGCAAGCTCTCTGAGTACTGGTCGAGGGCCAGGTTGCTCCGGCTGACTCTCGGGGATGAGTAGCGGCTACTTCCAGCGCTGAGGATAAACCAATAACAATAACAATATTAATAATGGTCATTTGTTGTTTATAAAACCCAGGATAGCTGCATATATACTGCTCTTCCTGAGGGCTCTGCAATTTTTAAATTAAAATTGACAATGAATTTAGTGCATAAAATTAAGTAAGAATAGAATTTTTTGATTTCATTACAAAGAGCATCAAATTGCCTACTTTCCTGGTTACAGCAGTTTGTTATACAGAACAGAGTTAGAGAGATGCAAGCATTTGTAAAGTGAGCATCTTGCACCATTGGCTTTATCCTTGAGACAAGTAAAACCCATCTGCATATAGTTATATGGATGATTGTGTATTCACAATCTTTGGACCAATAACGAAAATTTAAGCAATACCTTACCCAATCTCCAAACAGTTCAATGTCTCTTAAAGCTTCCAGTTTTACAAAATATTGTAGCAAACAAAAATTGGACGGACAATATGCAGTAGATGGTTGCAAATGACTCTGGCTCGATTGTTAGAATGCATTCATTCCATATTTATAAATGCAAAAGACTATACCAGCATATTTAGCAAAACTGGATACGTGATTAAAATCAGCATTGACATTGAATAAGATCAATAGCAAAACGAATGCTTAAAAACCGTTAAAATACATAAAAAGGCAATGGTGAGAGGCCTTACATTGTGATCATGCCATAAATCTGTTGTCAGGACAAATAAATGACTATAATATGAACTAATCAATTTATGATTATCTTATGACTGTCATAAAAGAAAGAAAAGAGGTATTTTACTGGGCCCTAAAGTACTGTCCCAAAACCCAGTTAATTATAAAGTACCCTCGTATTTATACCCTGACAAGATGCCCAGTTTGAGATGCGCTTAAAAGCCAAGTTTATATCTTTATAATCCTTCCCCACAGAAAGACCAAGTGCATTCATAATCCACTTCCCAGGAAAGACCACCTCTGTAATGTTTAAGCCCCATGCATAAACTACCGGTACCAAGTAGTCCATTGTTTTGGCGGTTCTCATTCATGTATTCGTCCCTTGGACACAATATAAACCTACCCTCATATTACTTGTATCCTTCTGGATAAATATTACATGTTCTGGCTTTCTGAGGGGAGTTGAGTTTTGATCACCATGAGATCAAGACCTTCTTTCTAGCTGGCTCTCTGTTCTTTTTTTGTTTTAGTATGTGGAAGTTAATTATGATGTGACCGATTTGAGTCTCCAACATTTGGAGATAATAAATACTCTTGATATGACTCAGGAATTACAAGTCTATCCTTGCTTCTTCATATTTATGTACCTCTCCTACTGCCTATAACAAATACACCGATCCCAAACACGACATTAACATAAAGAATTATGATCAATGGTATTTCCCTCATACCTTTCCTATAAGTGGCTCTTTGTGACTATGTTACAGAGAGATACAATGCATAGCAATACACCATTAATTGGAGAAAGATTTTTATGACTGATTGTAAGTTGACTTACAAATGTATATATAACAGGGCCCAGGACATATAACTGAAAAGTAGTTTACAATATAAAACATAATGAATGAAAATAGAGAAGAGATGCAATACCTTCCTGTATCCAGCGAGGGCCTACTCTCTCGTTCTAAACTATCTACATCTCTCTCGTCTCTGTGCAGATAGCTCTCACTCCCGTGAAGACTGTAGGGGTAGGGCTCCATCTGCTGGTGTGTACTAGGTATGGTATTGCTTGTTTCCGATTCCACCTCACTCTGTTCTGTCCTCGTCTCAAAACTCTCCCCCCTGTCCACATAGTTCCTGCCCTCGTCAAAGTTATACCCCTCAAAGTCGTCAGTCTGGCGGCCAAAGTTGGACCCCCTGTGGTCATAGTCACTCTCCCGAAGGTTTCTGTACGGGTCCCGGCGGACCAGTTCAAACTCGCTGCTTCTGACATCAAGGTCGCTATCGCGAGTTTCAAGGTCGTCAACGGCGTCCGGCGGACAGTAAATGTTTTCGTGCAATTCAAAGTCCCTCTCCTGCTCGGGTTCGAAGTCTTCTTCCGGTCTCGGCTCTCGGTCAAACTCTCTACCCTGTCTTAGGTCAAAGTCACTGTCGTGTCGTGAATCAAACCCGCTGTTTCTTCGCGAATCAAATTTGCCTTCAAGTCCTAGATCAAAATCACCGTCTCTATGCATATCGTATTCAGTGTCCCTTGTTAGATCGTACTTGCTACCCTTTTTAGAATCTAGACCGCTAACAGGTACTAGGTTGCCTCTCCTGCTTTCATATTCACTCTCTGTCCTTAAATCGTAGTTGCTGCCTCTCAAAGGCTCAAGGTCTCCGTCCCTTCTTAAATCATAACTACTCCCTCTTCCCCCGGGTAAGGGTTCACGATCACCAATCCTTAGGGGTTCACGATCACCAATCCTTAGATCTTCACCTTTGCGCAAATCATAAGCTCCTTTATCCTTGTCGTATTCGATATCCTCACTACCCGGGTGTTCAAATTCACCGTCCGGCGGAACATACTCACGATCCGGCGCAACATACTCGCGATCCGGCGCAACATACTCGCGATCCGGCGCAACATACTCGCGATCCGGCGCAACATACTCGCGATCGGGGTGAACGAACTCCCTTTCCCTCCCTTCATACTCATCACTGTAAACCTCGTGCGGAGAATCCTCCCGATGGTACTTCCTATCGTATTCCTCTTGTTCATATGACTCCATGCGTCTGTACCTCGACTGCTCGTCAGAGCTCTGTCCTTCTCGATATTCCTCCCGAAACTTATCGTAATCATCCAAGTAGCCCCGTTGGTTTGGGCCAAATTCTGAATCGTATTCTCCACTGTAATTGTCCTCGGGGTTTGTGAATTCACCTGTTGATCCATTGTACCTATGAAACAACAAGACAAAGCATTAAAACATTGTACTTTGTTGCATGGTTGGTAGGGGGGTCTTAACACATTGCGCAGTTCTTCTGAATGCGGACAGGCACTATTGCTTAGAGTAATGTAATCATCGTAGCAAAGGACTGAGGATTCACAAAACATCTGAAGAATCTAGGATATCAGACTGTTTGATATATTTGAGTGTCTGCTTGTTCTATGCAACAAAACTTGAGATGGACGTTGCTCTCATAAAGTAAGGCCATAGAAGCAATCAGATTGGAAAGCATTTTGGCTAAAGAAATACAAGTATATGTGAAATTTGAGATGGTCATGAAACAAAAATGGACGCAGCATGTGCAGAAATTCTTGCCCTTTCTACTCATGCTCTAGCATATTGTCTTAGGGCTCAATACTGAATCAAAAATTATTCAGCAGAAGAACAAAATGTGGAATGAGTGGGTTAATTATTCGAGGAAGCCAGTAGGCCTGAAGCTTCTTGAATATCTCACCTGTGATCCATATTGCTACCTGGGTGATAGCCATTGTAGTATTCTCTCTCGGGGAAGTCCTGGTCTAAACGGTCGGCACTGCCGTCCGTGAAGTCGCCGCGGTCCTCGGGATAGAGTCGTCTTCTCTCGTCGTCCTCAATGAAGCGTCCTATCCGCTCTTCATCGGTGAGGTCATGGGGATAGTAAGGCTGGGAGGAAGGTTGAAAAATGGAGGGAAAAGGGAAGAATCAGCGTGACGTTGAATATTGGAAGTCTTGAGGAGGGAGCTAAGAGCAAACTTATGTGAACTGTTATTTAATTCAATGCTCAACTTCTGTCTCCCAACATTTACATGAGCATGTCTGTCTATCAACCACACTCTTATTTGAGAACAGTACAACATGCTCCTGTGGAAATAGACTCAAAATTTGTGGTTCTTTAAGCTCATGTCAAGGGTTCAGTGACTCAAAGACGTAAGTCCATATTTTGCCAAAATGAGTATTTGATATTAAAATGTTCAGAAAAATGTGGGCTTTCCAGGAAACACAAAGACTTACCGGTAACTCCTTCAGGCCCAAGTGCTCAAATAGCCAAAATGGAGTTAGGTCTTTGTGTCACTGACCCCTAGATGTATAAACGAAGCATTCTGAAACAATACACTGCTATGGGTATTAAAAATGGAAATAAATTACAAATCTACAGAAAAAAAAAATTGCAGGAAATTTGCTCACCTGTTCCATGCCGGGGAAGCGGTCATCGTTGAAATCATGGAAGCGTGAAGGGGGCGAGCCGTGTGAGGGGGAGTCTAACCTATCAGAGGAATGGTGGGCTGTACCACCGCTGTGTCGAGGGCTGCTATTGCTGACTGTGGGGGCGTTGACATCACTGGTGTAATCACTGTCTTCGGACATCATACCAGCTACAAAATAAAATAAAATATATATATAATATAATCAGATAATCCAAAAGTACTGAATAATTGTAACCAAATATTTTTGTAAAATTAAAAAGAAATAATTGTTATTATTTTTGTATTAATTTAATTAAATTTTTCGTTTTATTTTTATTTATTTATTTATTTATTTATTTATTTATTTATTTATTTATTTATTTATTTATTTGTTTATTTGTTTATTTATTTATTTATTTATTTATTTATTTATTTATTTATTTATTTATTTATTTAATTATTTATTTATTTATTTATTTATTTATTTATTTATTTATTTATTTATTTATTTATTTATTTATTACCTATTATTTTTTTTAAAATTATTATTATTATTATTATAATTTTTTTTTTTTTTTTTTTTGGGGGGGGGGGGTAAAACTTGGTTAAAATTGGTTGAGACACCAAGGTAACCTAGAAGAATTTCCATCTCACTTGATGAAATCTACAGGAACTTTGGCAATCTTTTCTTGGGTGCATTTTAGAAATTTATTGACTGCACTTAAAACATGCACTAAGGAAACACAAATGCAAAAGAGAAAAATTGCAGTTTTATCACATTAAACAGTTAACTCAGAATTCAGAATTTGGCACATACTGTACCTTCATAGGGAAGATGATGATATGAAATGTAAATTAAAAAAGGAAAGCACAGAGAATTGTCCAAAAGTATGATGAAAGTGCTGATGAAAAATGTTGTTTTCTGACAAAATACATTGATGATAACTATGGTACATATATATAAAAAGCTGGAACAAAGAACATCTTTTTTGGCTTGTATCATTGAACTTGACAGAGAATTCAAGAACAAGATACAGTATTATGTAATTTATGTTGGCATACATATACATAATATTTCAGCCCTATTCCAGAAATGCCATTGATGGCTGAGAATTGGTTTTACTTGCACTCTGTACATAATACGCCGATTGACTGCACTGCACATGAGCACCTTGCCAGACATTTCAACCTTGACGTTATATAACTTATATATCCTGACTGATGGATCCTGTCAAGTACTGACATAGAAGTTTTGAGATGATAATTTACATATCGACTCATCATCAGCATCAGTAGGCCCAACCTACCATCACTGATTTCCTTGCATAAATGCATGTACATTTAAACATATATTTAACCTATAGAGTACAGACTTCATACATTCATGTTTCAATGGTTTTGTTTCATCAGAAGTTACACGTTTCACTATCACATACCAAACCCTTTCAGAGTTATCTTCAAATGAATTTTAGAAAAAATCTTTCAAAACATTCCATACAAAATTAAAAATCCTGAAGCACTTGCACTCGCAAGAGGAATGACCACAAGGGAGGACACATGAGGCCCTATGTCAGATTGTTTATTTTCACTTTACACCACACCAAGCGTCATCTGCATAAGATATGATCCACTTACCCCAAAAAGGATTAAAGACACTCAATACCCTTCCTTTTGTGGCATGACCTAAGCTACATGATATATCCAATTATATTTTCCATTTTCCCGGCAAAAGAACACAAATAATCCAGGAATTGGAATCAAGATGCAAACATTAAATCAAGTCCTGTTGCTCAGCATCACATCACACCCTCGAATGTCTGTAATGCATGTGATGCATGTTCAAGCAAACAGTTTGAGTAGAACACCGCTTGCTTGTGCTGGTAATGGACAACGTTTATAATTGAAATGATCAATCATACATCAACTATGGATGGGAATCTAAAAGATTTACATGTCTTGAAGATTGAGGGTGGAAGCATCAATGCATGGCTCGATCTGAGCTGGATCGAAGCTTGGTTTCTGCATTTCAAAGAGCTAGTGGAATTTCATAAGCTGCTCCTTAGGAATTACTTGACTGGTGGTGATGGTTTAGCTGGTAGCTGGGTTTATTTATCCACAAGCATCCAGTGTCTGACTTTCCCAAGAAGTGAACATATATGAATGTAATAATCTTGGTTGATAATCACTTTAGAGGCTCCAAGGAGATGTTTGTGTCCAGTTGAAGAGCAATTTTGTTTTCGGACGATTACAGTTGCTGTCATGACCAATTGCCGTCAATTCCAGATTGCTTTTCTCATAAAATGCGTTTATCCGTTATGAAACAGACACAGTTCATTCACATACTGAGTCTAGTTTGTGTACAATAGAGGTTGGATAATTCACTATCACATACTGAACTCTGTCAGAGTCAGCTCTGAAAAGTTCGAGAGACATCACAAAATTTGTTCCTGGGAAGTAAAAATCTGAGAAAAGAAGCATTTTCACTCCCAAGGAGAAGACGCCAGCTAGGATACCAGCCTCGTGAAACAGAAATAGGTCAATAAGATGAACCCACAAAAGGACAGGCGACATATTTCCAGCCAGACATCGTAAATGTCAGTTCAAATATATCCATTTCTCAACAGATATATTGGTTTCGAAAGCAGATGTAAGTACAGGCATTAATCCTCATCACCAGGTCTCTCGGAGAGGACCTAAAGCCATCGGTCCTCTGGTTGCTTACTAACAAGCATTTATGCTTTCTTAGCAGTCAGGTAAAATAACCAGCACTGCAATGTACACAGTTTTACTGGAAATCTTGCTATTCTCATTAAAACACCAATTCAACAATTGAATTGGACTGCAACGATCCTTAGTAGAAGAATCAAACGTTCCGATTCCAAGTCAATAAAACATCATCTCCAATTAGTCCTTCCTGCTCTAGCAGTCTAATCTTCCTATATATCTTCATTAAGCTCTACACACAGGCCATGAGCTAGGCTATACATATATAGCAGCATGTGACGACCAGGCAATATAAAAGCATCCAATTTGTGTTCTACCCACTTGCTGCTTGCATTGGTGGAGTACTGAACTCTTGGCGTGTTATGGACGAGACTGCGTCATCCTCATTTACCTAAGAGCATCCAGTGAAAATAACGTCGGGCTAATTAACCCCCGTCTAAACCAAATGCTAAATATTCCAATCAATATATGTACCGCAGCTAGCTCAGGCAGACTATTCCCCCCACCCCCTTTCACATGTGCGGGATTAAGGGCCGTGAAAACATTTGCCTGAAATATATCTGTATGGTATTAGTGAAAATAAAATGATGGATTATTGCTTTAGTAAACAACCTGGGGGGCGTTTCACGAGACTTGTCATCAGTGACAAATAACAGTTTTTGTTATAAGCTACCGAAATCCTTGCTTCTGATTGGTTATCGGCAGATTTTTCACTGATTTTTGTCATTGAAAAAAAACTTTGTGAAACGGGCCCCTGATGTTTCCTTCTCAAGTGCATATTCTCAGACCTGCCAACCTCTGGAGTTCAAAAACTGTATTCTTTAATCCCAAAATCTGTATTTTACTGACAAAAGTTGTATTCTTAAAAATAAACACGGACTGTTACGCGGATGAATGCCTCTTACAGTTCCTACATTACAGGAAGAAATTTTTGTATGGATCATTGGTTGAATATGCATGATTTTGTCACGACTGTTGTGTTCGATGAACCAATGAACATCCCCAAACTGCAGATGTGAGATGCTTGTAGGATACTTAACATGATAGAATGGGCATTATGCCATTGAAAATGGAAGACAAAAAAATATATAAATAAATAAAAAAAATCAAAATCAAAAATCAACAACAACAACAAAAAAAATGTTTTTTTTTTTTTTTGGGGGGGGGGGGGGAAATCATATTTTGTTGAGGAAAATCGTACTGGTTGGCAGGTATGTATATTATGAGCTATTATGGCATATTAATGGAATCTATCTTTATGGTATCTTTGAAAAGAGAAATGCATTGTGGCTTAAGCAACTATTCCATTGCTGCCTCTACATGCACGGATCAAGGGTCATGGCAACATTTGCATGAAACTATCTGTATGGTATAAAAGAAAAATGAATTGTTGTTTTAATAAGCAACTTTATCTTCCCTGTTTACATGCATGGATTATAAAGCCATTATGGCATATGCATGAGATCTATCTTTATGGTATCTTTGAAAAGATAAGTAAACTGTGGTCCACGCAACTATTCCATTGCCGCTTTCACATGCATGGATTGAGGACCATAATGATATTTGCATGAGATCTATCTATATAATATGATCGAAAGGAGAAATGGCCTGTTGCTTAAAGGGAATACAAAGTTTTGGTAAATTTTGAAAATTAGGTGGATAGTGATTCTTTACAATTTTGATATATTTGGATGCCCCTGTAGATGTATTATAAGCACTAGAAAATTTAGCCTCTAAAACACTTCTGCTTTTGAGAAAAATTGAATATAAAAATTTACCGGTGCTCCCGGTAAATTTTGATAAATTTCAAATAGTTCCTGCGGTCGTACAATGGTAGCTGCGACCATGAAATTCTCAAAATATGTTGTTGTGATATATATTTCCAAACGTGAATAGCTATTCGTTTGATTTTAGTCAAGAAACATAGTTTTATAGCTTAATAAATATCTTGCCCTTGAGAGGGAGCTATACAACATAAAGAGTTTATTATTTACAATTTCATAACTTTATACTCAATTTCAACGATCACTGAATATTGTAGGATCGCTTATGCTTCTATATGTTAATTTGAACTAAATTCATGACCCCATACCAAAACTTTGTATTACCTTTAAACAACTTTATCTTCTTTGTCCACATGGAAAGATTATGAACCACTATTGCGCATCTGCATAAAATCTTTATGTCATTGTTATGAGAAATGTTAAGCGGCTTAAAGGCTTCAATCCTCAAATATTTCACTATGGTTTTTTTTTTGTAGGTGTTCCATGATGCTATTTAAAATATAAGCAACAGATTATTAATTTTATATGTGTGCATGAAACCCTTTGTTCAGGCCGGGTTTACTTTTTGAGGTTGATTTCTTCTTCTTCTGCTTGTAATCTTATACTGCTTTCAAACTGGTTTCTATCGGAGTCACACCGATGAAAATACCGATTGAATTTTCCTTATGTAAACAAAGGTGAAACCGCCGTTTTCCCCACTATCGCTTTCATACTGCCGGTGAAATTCACTCGCTGTGGCGACCCCTTGCCGGAAGTGAAGAATTATTACGTAATTATTAAGCCCGCGCCACATCTAGCTGGCATGCAGCATGTTCAACAAAAAGTCAATAAACACAGCTGGTTACAATAAAGCGCACAAACACTGCGACATTCGACCATTTTAATCAGTGTTTTAATCGCTGTTTTCTCTCAAATGCATTCATAGTGGCTGTTTCATCGGTGTCACACTGATAGAATGAGAATTTCTTCTGCTCTTGAGCAGGAGAATTTAATCGCCTATTTCTCTTCTTTTCATCGGCTATTTAATCAGCTTTTTCTCCTCTGTAGCATTCATAGTGGCAATTTCATCGGATGTGTCCGGATGCATCCGATGAAAATCAGGCAAGTTTGAAAGGGGTATTAAATGTGCCACACAGCCTATCCCAAAGATCTGTATGTACTGGTAGATAACCAGTTGTGAATGCAGGCACTAAACACCCAGTTTACACCCTAGTCCTTGTGAGAATTGTAGCATATTCACATGCATAGGTTGCGACTCTCTTACACACGGGCCACCCAGTTAACGTTCTCTCAGAGGAGCAGAGTGTTTTCAACGGGAGTCACACGACGTTCCGATTGCACCCCACACCACCTCCC
This sequence comes from Strongylocentrotus droebachiensis, assembly GCA_035222895.1. Classification (NCBI taxonomy): domain Eukaryota; kingdom Metazoa; phylum Echinodermata; class Echinoidea; order Camarodonta; family Strongylocentrotidae; genus Strongylocentrotus; species Strongylocentrotus droebachiensis. The sequence continues at coordinate 182,737 of JAVYIG010002524.1, read as the reverse complement.
CAAAACAAATTTTATATATTCTAGTTTTACCCAAACTACTTTGAGATGATTGGTACTCTATATGTAGTGCGTATAAGCCATGTTAAAGTATGCAACAACAAAAAAACTCTCTGTCGGATTTCTCTCCGTAAGAGAAATATTCTTAATTACTTTTAGTCAATAATCGAACATGGTCAATGCGAATGTGAAAATTTGTACAATCATGTTGTCATCATGGCACTGACTGATACAATATGCTTTGCAAATCAATATAAACAAGGCTATAAAAAACCCTGCATGCAACTGCACCATAAAACTCCAATTTGTTGTTAATTTGATTGTATGTGAATGAGGTGCAGGAAAAGAACATCAAAGGTATTGGCTGAAGATTTTATCACCTGGAAAGATATTTGTTGCAGAAAGGGATTGGGTCACTGTCATTGGGTAGATTACCATTGATGTTCATAATGATGAGTTAATTGTCACGATATAGTGGTTCATTCATTGCCTCTCAACCCAAGGATTGGGGGTTCAAATCCCAGCCTGGCATTGTCTTAGTCAAGATATTTCCACCCACTTACCACCCAGGTGTGGTGGATTCCCTGGCAATCGCTGAGGTAATAATAAATGCCGGAATTTCTATACTTTTCACCTTCTACGCATAGAAGAGCATAAGCTTAAATTTTGCATGCGAAAGGTGGCTTAGATATACAACGTCATAATTCATGATGCTGTATTGATTTCCTAAAGATCCCAAACATACTGGGGTGGGGGGTCTCCTAAGCGAAGGGAACTCTTATATCCGTACTGCTCTTAGTCTTTCATTCCAGGTCTACCAGCTCTCAAACAAGTACACACACACACACACAAAGCTAATGCCAGCATGGTGACGTAATCTAAAAGGGGTGAAGGAGGGGTTAAAAAGGGAAATTTCTATTATACCCTGGTCGATTATTTCTATCCGGGTATAGTTATACATTGCGTATTATAATCATTATTATTATTAATATAATTATGATTACTGTTATTACAATCATCATTATTATTATTATTACTACTACTGAACATTGGGACAAAGCCATCCCTTCCCATATAGCTGTAGTACAATTAGCTTCTTTAATCTAATTTTTCCACTCTTAAAATAAGCATTGAATTTGAATCTAACTTTGGAGGCATCGTAATGAATACATATGCTTGCTGTGCTTGTCTTTATTAAAACAGAACTAGAACTGAAATCAATTCAACCAATAGTAGCAAAACTCTAATGATACTAAATCTGTACAATGTAAATCTGTACTATTCATAACCTTGCAATTAAAATAAAATGCAGGAGATTACCTCTTGTTTCTCCACCCCTCCCCTATTAAATAAATAAGCAATCAATTTCATTATAACTCTCTCCCTGGTGAATGTTGCAAATCGTCGACGGGAGAAAGTGCGTCTAATAGCTTTTCCTGACATTTCAATGTCCATTCAAGCGTAACAGACAAGATGTATGTACACTACAGCCCCCTGGTGTGCCTGTTATATACGGCAAACACATACCTATGGCAGACGACACTTCAGAGTGTACAAAGTACCCCCAAATATCCGCGGATCTTATACACATGGAGACGTCCCACTTTGTGCATTTTAGAAAAATCACTGTTGAAGTGATGGAGGTGCTTCATTAATACACCTTTTGTCTGCCCTCTTGAAAAGAATACTTTCATCTGTGTATCTTAGACAATGTGCCACCAGTGCATAAATGAATAATGATGACGCAACTTTCCTGAACACGTATCCGGCAATCGTCTTGATGGGTTTGTACAGTTTTGTACAAATGACCTTTATCTACCCATGCACAGATTGTATCTCTCAAGTGGCTTATTGAGCTCGGTTAAGTGCCAAGTTGAGAACTTGAATTACAAAAAGGGAATGATTTAAATTTGCAATTAGTCATAAATTTGTGACATATTACCAGAGACTTTTTTTTTCTTTTCTGAGTCCAATCTTCGGCTGAGAGCAATAAAAGCCGTGAACTAGAATTTTTTTCTCACCCTAATAGCTATCAGAAAGTAATATGTCAGATCACTATTACATCATACTATATAGCTATAATGGGGTTCAGCTTATCAATACCTCATACACATATTATGTTTGCATGAAAACTGACTGAATTTCATAAAAGACACTACGCTTTAGGGTAAATCTACCTTAGAGTAACTCTCTCTCTCTCTCTCTCACACACTCTCTTTTCTCTCTCTTACTCTCTCTCTCTCTCTCTCATCTTATTTCCATGAATGACAATGACACAAACATCTTACGCTACAAATCTTAAGACAGAGATTCACTTGAGAAGACCTTGAATAAAAAAATTAAAAAACTTACAGATAAAAACAAAACAAAATCTACAACATATAAAAATACAAAAGCTTAAGTACTCTACCAGCCGAAAGATGAAAACAGCATCGATACAATTTCATCATCATTTCCTTAACACTTAGCATGCCATCAGTATCAGCAACACCTGCCCATCTCTTGCTCAGTGTTTGGTTTTTACAAAAGACCACAAACTTTATAAAGTATATATAAGCCTGTCAAAAAGTGGGATTTTCCCTTGGAAACTCACTAAACCACTGCTAAGTATATTGATGGTGATGTACATATTCTTTTGTATAAATTTATGGTACAGTGATGATATTTGTGCAGATTTCAATGATTCACATTTAAAAAATGTTGTGTGGAAGTTGAAAATGATTTGTAGGAACACGGAACTGAAAAAATGATTGTGTGCAATACTATTCAAGAATTTAAAAAGGAATGGGTGAAAATGTATATTGTGCCAGTATTTATAGGTATGGTGAAACATAAGGGGAAAAAAGCATGTGTTCTGCAATTGGGCCAATGAGCCTGTTGGTATCTATTTATAGACAGAAAAGGGGAGTACAGAATGAGGGAGGGGGTGGGTGGGGGATCCTCAATTTCAGACATGTTTGCACACATCCTTTCTTGTGTATTAAGGTAGGGAGACACAGAAGGGGGCGTCCTTATATGTGAGTATATGTACTTGTGTAATCTATTCCATAGAGTGGCAGAGGGGTATGCATAGGGGGCAGAGAGGTACATAAGCGGGCAGAGGGGTATACAAGGGGGATCCTTATATGCAATCTGATAAAAAAGGATTTGTGTCATCCATTTTGTAGAGGGGAAGGGAGTTACATGTACAAAAGAGGGGATGGGGTACCCTAAATTTGAAACAAGTAGATGCCTGCGTCATCCATTTTGAAAAGGGGCAGGAGAGGGGGGGGGGGGGGGTGGAGGGCATCCTTACATGTGATTTGATACAAGTGTCATCCATTCCAAGGATCAGATGAATACAAAAAGGAGGAGGGGGAGGGTTCTACATTGCAAACAAGGTGCAAATGTCACCTGTTTTGTTGAGCGGCAGAAGGGGTGCAGAAAGAGGGTTGGGTCACCTTTCGTTCGAGACAAGGTGCATATGCATTTCTTAAATGGGAATAGGGACACAGAAAATAAGGGGTGGGGTGGGGTACCCATAATATGAGACAAAGTTGTCTGTTTCAACCAATTTCTCTCCTTCCGGAGAGGAGTAGAACAATGGAGGTACAAGGGTGTAGGTGGTGGCCGGGGGGGATGGGGGTTGGGGGGGGGGGGATGGGGGTGGGGGGGGGGCAAAATGTTGGAGAACTTACACTGAGCCGGTATAAGCTGGGCAGGTGGCTGCTGTCCTGAGCCGCTGGCATCCTGTTGGATAATGTCATGGATCATCCGCAGCTTGCGTTCATAAGCCACTGATTCTTCTTGCTCTGTCGTGAGAAGAAAAACGAGAGGAATTGTTGAATGCTAGGACAGTATGCGAGAGATAAAGATAGCATTAAACAAGAAGTAAAATTGTTATCTTGACGACGGTTGAATATATTGAATGCCCCCATCTATGGTGGGATTATATGCAGCTAGCTTGTTCTCCTGTTAAAGTAGAAATGGAGAGAAAGAAGAGTGAGAAGAGTTCCTGGTATGGTAAATAAAGAGTACAATGATACACTGGTGATCACCAACCTGTATTATAAAGTTTAAGTTCTTGATTTTTAGAACGAAAATACTACTTTTGTTTGACACACAGCAACTGGTGCATGTAATAGCAGAAGCTATCTTTACTCTCCAGGTCCATAATAAACCAACTGTAATTATTTAGGATTTTTTTTCCTTCATAAGTTCAACTAAAGTCTCCTTAGTAGGTTCAGACAAATCTATACAAAAGGACCGACAATTCATAGCAATTCACATGAGTGTTCATGCACATTACATTTTAAATTACTCTCCAGAACTTTTGCAAACCTATTATTCACTTTTCTATGGTTGTTACAAACCAGCACTATTTTAGCTGTTAGAATATTTATGAGTAGTAGATGATGTATGATACATCAGATATCGGGATGCATGCAGCCGGCAGGTGCCGAAGAAGTCTAGATTTGGATCTCGGGCCAATGAGCAGTAAATGGAGACTTGCGACGTCACGGAAGGCAACCAACTGAGAAAGGAGAGCCGGGGTAATAATGAGGCCCTACGTACTCCACATGTACGTACAAATTATTGAGCCAGCACTGAATGAATGGATGGCATTGATATTAACGCAGAGGTTAATTGGCTGCAGCTCCGGAGTGCATGTGATATGCTACATAGCGTTTTGCGACCTTGACCTATATCACCTGTTCATGCAGAGCCAGAAGGGCGTTGACACTGTACGTTTTACAGGATACGAGTGTCAACGTCCTTTTGGCTTCTGCCTTCTGCTTGAGACACATGGCACATGCATTAAGTCCTCAAAAATGGCAGCCTATATCCTTACCGCAGACTGTATAATTTCCCACTTTTTTCTGCTGCAGACTGTTCCTGCGGCAAAGTTCTTTTTGCCGCATACTCCGGCATACTCTTTCTTTGCTGCAGACTAAAAGTCTGTGACGGATCTACGGCACACTTTTTACTTTCGTATAGGTGAACATGACCCCCCCCCCCCCCACCCCTTCACCACTCTTGCAAAAAAGCTGATATCAAAACTAAGTTAGATGTCACAACCTAATAAGCTGATAAACTCTGTTCTATAACATATGCATTTGTAAAGTTTTCAATTATAGTGCCTTTTCTTTATCTGTTTATCTTAAAAGGATTGGGTATATTTGCTTCAGATTCTTAAAAAAATCCTGGATTTAGCTCATGCTGCAATCACAATTATCAACCTTTAGCTCAGTCAGGAATCTCATGACTTTTACAAGCCGATCGCCTGTCTGATTATCAAGATATTTATGATTGGAATTTTGAATTTTCAAATAACACTACAGTCTGATGTGGAGAAAGAGTATGGTAAAAACCGGTCACTCAAATATTTTTACTTTTTGAAGCACTTCATGATTATTTTGAAGCCAATTTATTCTTAGGATGATAAAAAGAATGATATATTTCTAATTCATGAATCCATAAGGAAATTCAAGGGGAAAAAAGGAATATCTTTTTGTCCTAGAATATGATATTTAACATTCAAATCCAGGTAGTTTATAAACCGCCTACAACAAACACGCCAATGCAACAAGTTGATTACCAAGGAAGCTTATGCAGATAACGATGTCACTAATAATCATTCTGATGAAGGATGGTGAATTACTAGACAAATGGAATCACAAAGAGCTGGAGAGCAATTAATTACATGGAGTTCACTTCAAGCTTGATACAATAGACTTCTCAAGTGGTTTTGACATTGTTGTCTGCAAAATAGATCCCAAGCAATTGTTTGAGTGACAGTAATTTCATCAATTACACTTAAAATGTGAATAGGCATTGTTGTTTGGTGTATGCAACTTCTGGGTGCCCTCTACTCATCAAGAGCCCATTATCAGCGTTGGAGTGCAATTATGGAAGGTTTACAAACACTGTTTAATACAACTAACCTCCATTGCTATATACTTCAAGAGCATCGCACACATAGCATATATGCATGATTGAGATGTTTTCCTCTAGTTGCTATTGCTTGGATGTAAGGGGAATTTGCAAGGGTTGCAACTAAGCACTGGTGAAATAAATGAATGCCTTAATGAAGCACTTCATGATTATTTTAAAGCACAATTTGTGTAGGGCTTCAATATTAGTACACCATATAACAGACACTGATAACAGGTAAGGCCATGCATCTCAGATGTGTAAAGCTGGAAGCAGTGTTAAACAATGCTTTTGATAGAAAAGACATTCTATTGTATTTTTTTCTAATTCAAGAATCCATTTCAAGGGGGAAAAAGAAAATCTTTGTGTCCTAGAATAGTATACTTAAAGGTAAAGACCAGTATTGGAAACGCCCCAATTTCAAAAAATGAAATGGAAGCTCTCATTACCAATCATGTGAAAGAATATGTTTTGACTAATGCATGATGATAAAAAATTTGCCGGGAAACCGCCTACTAATTGATATATTTGGTAAATTATTATATCTATTTAACTGTGAGAGATATAGGGTAGTCCCATATACATCTTTCTGTGTATAGTGCTTGTAACTTTACGAAGAATGGGCCAAATTTCCTATCATTTTGATGATTCCAAAAGCTTGCAGATGCTAGATGCTAGATGATCAACCTTTTCTGATCGATTCCACAACGTTTCTTTCACAATGCAATCGCATTACCATAACTGGTCTTTACCTTTAACATTCAAATCCAGGCCCTTTATATACCGCCTACAACAAACACGCCAACGCAACAAGTTGATCACCAAAGAAGATTATGCAGATAATGATGTTATTTATAATTATTTTGATGAAGGATGATCAATCACTAGACAAATGAAATCACAAAGAGCTGGAGAGTGAATAATTACACGGAGTTCACTACAAGCTTGATACAATACGGTAGAGTTCTCAACAATTTCCAAAAGGTTAAAAAGTGTTGGATATTCTTATAAAATCGTCCTGTGGGTAAAAATTTGTCATCTGAGTAAATACAGACCTAATGCTACTTGATGTATGGTAGAAAGCAATAAATAGTCCATTTCAACCTCCTATTAGTGGCAAAATACTTATTTGTGGACTGTGGATCTTAGTTAGATGTGGACTCACTCTATGTGAAAGTTCCTTATTAGAATAGCGTGCCGCCGTTACAATGAGTGATTTCAAGTTTGGTGTTAGTGTTAGTGTTAGTGTTTAGAGCAGTCAAGAGCTCTTAAATCGAGCGGAGAATTTGCTGATGAAATTAAGAGCCCGATACCGATATCAAAATCGATAGCTTAACTAACACCAGCCGTGACGTCACCACATACTTGATTTCACAACGATGATTTAAAAATAGTACATATCATGAAAAGTACAAAATAACTAATTTTACACAAAATAATATATGAATTACCGGTTTCACATATTTTTATTTGATCGTCGGACAATAAATTGGCTTCGTTCGTGCGTTGACTGTGTGCGGGTACAACACTAAAACCGAACTGGAAATCAACATTTGCTTAATCCCTAGGGGCTAGTGTTAGTGAATAGGACATTTGTACGTAAGATATTAACACCAGCCACAAAGGTCGGTTCAGCAGACGACAATTTTGCAAAATCGATAACACTAGCTACCGGAAGTTGACGATATTCAGAGGTCAAAGCCTTAACACCAGCTGATTTCCATTTCGGTGTTTAGGCTGGTGTTAGTGTTTATTAAACACTAACACCAGCCTTAAACACCCAACTTGAAATCACTCAATGTATACAATTGTGTCATTAAGAAAACGATGCATGTTTGCATACAGAAATTAAACTGTAGTATGTGATAAAAATTATCCTAAACATGAAGAAGTGTCACAGCGTACACATTGTCATAAGTGTTATCATGAGGAGATAATAATAATAATAATATGTACCACTTTTTTAGCGCAATTGCGCAATTCCTGTCCAAAGAATATCAGTGCGCTTAACATAAATTACATAATTGTGTAGATTATGTAGAGGAGAACCCGTTCTAGGGCACAACGCAATAAACTTCAATGATCTCAGCAATGCTTTTTTTATTCAATACAATGATTCTACCTTGTGCAACTTCTCACTCATGCACTCTAAACCAAGCATTATTTGTGTAATTCTAAATATGATGGTTCAATTGTATGAACACCATACCTGAGGCAAAAATGACCGCAATATATCATTTGATGTATCATGATTGTATGATCCATTTGTATGAAATACTTACCCATGGCAAAAGTGACCAAAATGCATGATATGATGTATCATGATCATATGGTCAAACAGAAGGGAAAATGACTGCAATACATCAAATAATTCCCTTGTAGCCAGACATATCCACAGAAACATAACATTTGAGAGAAGTACAGCAAATTTTATTCCAAATAATCCAACGTTTATCTGTAGCTTTCAAAATCTGCAGGGCAACAGAGAGCATGGTTTCCCTCGACCACACCAATTACCCTCCCTGGTACTATGCCCTAACCCTTAATCATCACACACGAGGGAGCTACAGCACCAATAGCAGTCACTTCGTCAGCGAGTCTTGCATAAATCACTGTCGAAGGGAAAACCGGAGTCACGACCCTCTAGAAGAGGTGATATTAACCCAGGAAACTCATGTTCCAACACACCGTTTACCTGCTAAGTGGTTCAGTCATGGAGGAGAGGAGGAGAGGGGAGGAGGAGAGGAAGAGAGGGGAGGAGAGGGGAGGAGGAGAGGGGAGGAGGAGAGGGGAGGAGGAGAGGGGAGGAGGAGAGGGGAGGAGGAGAGGGGAGGAGGAGAGGGGAGGAGGAGAGGGGAGGAGGAGAGGGGAGGAGGAGAGGGGAGGAGGAGAGGGGAGGAGGAGAGGGGAGGAGGAGAGGGGAGGAGGAGAGGGGAGGAGGAGAGGGGAGGAGAGGGGAGGAGGAGAGGGGAGGAGGAGAGGGGAGGAGGAGAGGGGAGGAGGAGAGGGGAGGAGGAGAGGAGAGGAGGAGAGGAGGAGAGGGGAGGAGGGGGGCGGGGGGAGGAGGGGGGCGGGGGTAGGGGGGGGGCAGGTGTAGGGGGGGGGGGCGGGGGTAGGGGGGGCGGGGGTAGGGGTGTCATACATGTAGTTGGACTAAACAGTGGTTGGTCTGAATGAGGGTTGATGCATCCCAATGTGTCTGTAGATTGGAATTTTTAAAATTGCACTCTGCCTATTGTCTTCTTGCAAGGATGACATGCGTCGATCCTTTCACATCTACACTAAAATATGTCATCGTCAGTATACAGCCAGAAGGGCATGAAATTCATTTACTTTAGAATAAGAAGATACAAAGAAGCTGAACGTCCCCCTTCCCCCTATTTTGTTTTGCTTGTAAAGAAAATGTTTGAATTGTGCCCCAGAGAATCCTGGATCTGCCACTCATTTGTAATTTGTCTATATCATATTTTTGTTCTGTCAAAACAAAAGTAAAACCCTTGACCAAAATTCATGTTCACACTCTTCTGCCATCAACTTTGCAGATGATTTACAAACTGATATTTCTGACCCAATACCTATTCCTTTCTTTTAAAGGTATTACAAAGTTTTGGAAAATTTTGAAAAATGGGTGGATAGTGATTCTTTACAATTTTAATATATTTAGATGCCCCTGTGGATGTATTAAAAACACCAGAAATTTTAGCCCCTAAAACACTTCTGCTTTCGAGAAAAATTGAATATAAAGATTTACCGGTGCTCCCGGTAAATTTTGATAAATTTCAAATAGCTCCTACGGCCGTACAATGGTAGCTGCGACCATGAAAATCTCAGAGTATGTAGTTGTGGTATATAATTTCCGAACGAGAATAGCTAATCAGTCAATTTTAGTCAATAAACATTGTTTTATAGCTTAATTAATATCTTGACCTTGAGAGGGAGCTATTCAACGCAAAGTGTTTATTATTTACAATTTCATAACTTTAGAGTCAATTTCGACCGCGACAACGATCACTGAATATTGTAGGATCGTATATGCTTCCAATATGTTCATCTGAACCAAATTCATGACCCCATACCAAAACTTTGTATTACCTTTAAGAGTGAATTCCACTGAGAAGACAATATCTTAATTACCTCAGTTGCTTGGTTATTTTACCTTGCCTCTGGCTATTTAATATAATCAACCAGGAATAGGACACACCAAGACAGTTTATGTGTTATCACAATTAAGCTATTTGATGTATCACATTGTCCTCTATTACCTGAAATTGATATATGGGTGGACTCAAACAGTTGACCTTTCTCAATTCTCTTCTCCCGTAAGACACTGCATCTATGAGCTCAGAATACCATGATTAGCATAATTTCAGACTGTTACAAAAATCCCTTATCATATAGATTTCAACAATTATAACAGTGGACAGACAATGGCAAGGGTATTATTCAAATCTGTTGATATAGAAGACACTGCATGTACGAGCTGTTGTTGTTTTAATTTTTAGGCTTGTATCATTCGGTTGTTAATATTTACATCAGAATTCAGAATACCATGATTAGTATACTTTCAGACTTACATAATTATCTCTTATCATAATTAGATACCAACAATTATAATGGTTGACAGACAAGGGAAGGGTATTATTTCAATCTGTTGTCCTAGAAGACACTGCATCTACAACCTATTGTTGTTGTTGTTTTAGTTTTTAGGCGTGTATCAGTCAGTTGTGAATATTTACATCATAACACCATGATAAGTATACTTCAGACTTACATTATGATCTCTTATCATATAGATTGCAACCATTATAATGGAAAAAAGAATGACAAGGGCATTTTTGTAACCAATGTACCGTCTGTTTTTGAAGTCGAAAGGGCATTAACTCTTATACTTTGACACATATTTAACACCCTTCTGGCTCTAAATAAACAGTGTAGGATATTACACATGGATAGCTAACACTCTTCTGGCTCTGAGCAGACAATATATGGGCACAAAAGGGTCCGTCTCTTTCCACCGCAGTGGTTCAACTACATATGACAAGAAACACTCGTCTTAACAACCAATTTCTTTTTACTCTCCATGCTAAGTCTTAATCATTTTTAAACTGGTTGTTCTTTTACTATGGTTAAAATATCCAACACTGCTCACTCTAGAGTAGTTACAACCCTTTTTTGCTCTCAGCAGATATTATGCTCAACGTTCTAATATGTATACTGAAAATTGAAAAACATCATTGCTTACCAAACCCTCTATGATCTTCTAAATCATCAGGCTTACCATGCCATTTAAGGCGTACATTTAACAGATAATTTTGGCCGTTATTTAAACAGCATTTAGGAAATTGGATGGCATGCTGGCTGGGCTAAATGCCTGGCTGGAAAGCACTCGGCTAACCCATTTATCATAATGCCTAGAGTCAACACCAAATAATATTAGGCCCTCGCTCAACAGCGGAGAGCTAGTATGGTAAATCACTCATTCAGAGCTCGCAGTTAATTGTCATGATCATGTGGCTTTTCGCTGTACAACGAATACCTACCTGACTACTGTTTGAGAATGAATGCTTATTAATAAAATGCAGAAGGGAAAAAAAAGCCCAATTAATTGCAGAAATGGTCTGGTTCCATATTATATACAATTTGGGAAAGGCGACTAGATTTGTAATACTTTTAATAAATTTCCAATATAAATTTTACATCCTCAACTATAATGTTTACACAGTTATACAATGAACTTTAGTCCTATTAAGTTAGTAAATGGTAAAGTAATGTTTGATTTCCAACTCAGTCGATAGAAAAACGGCAAATACCACAATAGAGAATAATTACAATTTTGGCAATAATTTGCAGTGATATGTTCAGTAAACTTTTACCTATTGGCAGTATTAACACCAAGCTTTTCAGAAAGGATGGCCAAAAATACATGTATGCACACTTGCAATTAGCCTGAGAGAATAGCAGTTTAACCAACAAGTTTTCCAAAGATGATAATAAACAGAATCACACTGTTCTCCTACTCACAAACAATCCTGAAAGTGACAAATTATTCAAAGATTTTTACTTACAAATTCACTAGTACACTCCACACCGAAGATGTAACTGGGCAATTTCTAAACTGATGGTATAAATGTCCTACACTTTGTACCAAAGGAGAACATTCCAAAACAGTTCTACCAAGATTAACTCCACTATCACCAGTGAATCACAAACGGCTAAGACAGAGAGAATGAGCCATGGACAATCACTTGCTACACAACGAGCCTACCAATGAACCATTACCGACAAAGTCATACCGTAAATGCATTTCCAAAAAGCTAATGAGATCGTTGTAGCTGCAACAATCTCTAAATGAAACATTTTGTCTAAAACCTCTTTTTTTTCTCTCTCTCCCATCGTTTCCCTTCTTGTCATCTGTCATAAGATAGGGCTGGTAATTACTATGGGAGCATCCAACCGGTTGGCAGCCACAGGATTAAGACGCTTGGGTGGGTATGAGCTTTATGAGTGGGAGGCAGTGGGGTGTGATACATACCAGGTAGAGTCAGGTGGAGGTTGGTGGTAGGAGGGAGAGGAGGGGGTGTGAGGAGGAGTAGAGATTGGTGGTGGGTGGACAAGTGGAATCAAAGAAGGATAAATGGATGAATATGTGGATGCTTAAGAGGAAACCTGTTGTCAGTACAGGTAGACTTGAATGGGTTGAAAGAAGGACAAAGGGTATGAGGATCGATGAGGAAAAATGAGAAGGGGGCGGAGATTGGTGGTGGGAGGATAGGTGTGAAGGAAAGTGGGATGAGAGAAGGAGGAGAAGGTGAAGGAGGAGGTAAAGGAGGAGGAAAAGGAGGAGAAAAAGGAGAAGGAAAAGGAGAAAAAGGAGGAAAAGGAGGAAAAGGAGAAAAAGGAGAAAAAGGAGGAGAAGGAGGAGGGAAAAGGGGAGGGAAAAGGGGGAGGGGTGGAGAAAGAGGAGGGGTGGAGAAAGAGGAGAAGGAAGAAGAAGGGAGATGAAGTTGGTCGGTAGCTGGATGGTTGAATGGAAGAAATAGGGCTGGGGAGGAAAAATTATAGGCACGTAGTTTGGTGTGGTGTTTTGTTATGTAAGAAAAACCAGTGGTCTGTAATATCTGGTAAAGTGAGACAGGTTGTCGATTGGAGGAAAAGGTGGAGCTCGGAAAGCAGAGAAAAGAATGATGGTGACTAGCTGGATGGAAGAGAGAGTGGGTCAGGGGAATAAAATAGATGGGTACATGGATCTGATAGGAAGGAAGTGATCCGTGGTAGCATGTAGAGTCAGCAAAGTTAGTAGGAGGTGGAAGGGGAGGAGGAGGTGGAAGGGGAGGAGGTGGTGGGAAGTCAACATGAGTAGGAGGAGATGCAGCAGTAAGAGGATGAGGAAGAAGAGGAAGAAGGGAGCAAATCTAGGAGGAGCAGTCAACTAAGGAGGCGGAGGAGATAGGAGTGGTAGAGGAAAAGGAGAAAACTGAGCGGGGGGGGGGGTATGGAAGTTGAAGTAGAAGTAGGAGGAGAAGGCACATAGATAAGAAGAAAAAATCTAATTGATTGCATCATTTAAGAAGTAAAGATTAACTTCTTTTTAAAGATGAAAATAAGTAAGACAACAGGGGAACCAAAAAGACAAAGATCAGACCAATATGGAAAATTGGTTGGGAAAAAGTTAGGTGACTGAATAAGGCCATGACAGCAGAAGTTGACAAAAATATTCAGATGAAATATTTCTTACAAGATACAAAAGAAGCATGAACAGAAGGAAAAATAATCATTAAAAAAACTGGAAGAGATCAGACAAAATCATTCTTAATTAAACCAAATTACCATATATACCTCAAGAGAGAGGCTTCATATACATGTACCACATGATAGTGACAGGTCATACACCTCCAATGTAATTATGTACAAGGTTGGGGAGATTAATTAATCACAAATTCAATAGAATTTTGTCAATGAGATTCTTTTTCATTCATGAGATTGATTATATAGTAATTAGCTAATAAATTGTCTAGGAAATGTATTTGGCACTTCCTATTACAATTATCAGGAAGTAATTTATATTATTTGTAATCCATGAAGGATAAGTATAGAGTTGTATTATTTAGAATCTCTCTTCCTTCGTAGCATTCAGTAATAAAACGTATTAATACATTAACAGGTAATTAATTAATGTATTTTCTATTTCTTCCAGATGAAATGTCTGGGGAGAATTCGTACAATTTTGATATAATTAAAGAATTGTTGTGTAAGGATTCCCTTTTTATTCAATTATAATTAATTAGTGATTAATTAGTAATTTATTGATTCATCTCCAGAGTGTTAATGAAAGTATCTTGCACTTCTTCCTGATCTAAAGACGTGGAAGAATTTATTTAAAAAATACAAATGACTTCATTCAGTGCTTCACTAAGTAGAAATCACTGATAAATTTCTGGAAATGATGAAATGTACTATGTACTTCTTGCTTTTGGGACTACAGGGGTAGGTATTCAGAAGTCTATTCATAATTTATTGCATTAAGCAACATTATTTGTCTCTAACGGGAATCCAGGTAACAATGAAAAATTGCATTAGTATATTGCTATGTAAGAAGGAGCATTAAAAGCACATACATCCATGACTGACACTTTAAAAAGCATTATCACTAACACGCATAACATCAAAGCACTGATGCTTTAATCATCAGTTGCTTCCAAACACACACAGAAAAATCTTGCTGCTATTTTGGAAGCTTGTAAAGAAGCCTTGTAAACTGAGAGATCTTATTGCTAATGTATGAGGCAGACAAGTTCTGGAGCATTTTTAGCACCAACATATCTATATTATGCACACAAAAAACCTGCTACAAATAATGGCATCTCCATACCAAGTGGTATCCACTTTGTGTTCAGTAACTGTTGCTATGTTTGGCAAGCAATTGGCAAGTGTTTGAGTTGTCAAGGGGATCCTTTCTTCAAAGAGTATGCATTATATTAGTAAACGGATCTATTTGAAAGAAATAAGATGCAGTTTCTATTATTTGATTAATCTCTCATTGCATCCTGGGACAAATCCTTTTGCTACAATTTCAAATAAATACCACTATCAAAAGTTGTGAAATCTATCATATTGTATAATCAACCCACAAACAAACAAAGAGCAATTGTACTTGATAAAACATTGTGAATCTAGATCATTCTTGACAAAAGAGATGGATGTGTTTGAGAAGCAGTATCAAACCTGTCAAAAAACAGCTCCGATAACAGAAGCAGATTTCCAAATGTAATTATACTGTCTACAGCTTCTGCAGGTGTGTGAAGATATTTCCCCGAGGCTATAGAGAGGAATTGTCTCCATAGTTATGTGGAAATATATAACAGTATCTAGGAAGGTGACTCTGCCGTATACTTTGCCTTCTTGCACCGGATTGTGCTATGGGAGTTAATGAGGTCACATGATATGTAATGGATTGTAACAAATCCTTGGTCTACTTTTATCATAAATTGGAAGGTCTTTTCTGAATTAAAGCTCATCGATGTTGATAATGATGAACTGCATTATAGCAGGTGCGCTCGTAAAGGGAAAGATTACAATGCTGTATCAATGAAATGTTGGATTTTGCATTGTATGCAAAGCAGACTTTGCAATGGGATCAATTTCTTATGCAGAGTAGAATTTGCAATTGGATCAATTACTTTTTCTATCAATTACAAAACTCCTTCACACCAAAATACCTCCTTCCGTTCATTTCCAAGACGAAAAACTTTTATCTCAAGTGTCTTTTTTTAGAGCTATTGTATTCAAAGCAGAACTTGATGTAAGTCAATTCTCTTTCTACGTCATACGTAATAAAAGGTTTGATCATTCAAATGAAAATACTGTTCATGATGGATTTAAAGAAGAAAAAGGAAGGTATTAAAGGCATGTCACCAGTTGTACATATCTGAGATGCATGGCCTGATGTGTTATTAGTGCCTGGGATATGGTGTAATATTGAAGTCCTAAAAAAATTGCACTTCAAAATGATCATGAAGTGCTTCAAAAAAGTGAAAATTCTTTGAGTGACCGGTTTTACCATACTCATTTTCCCCAATAGAATGTAGTGTTATAAAAACCGTTGGGAAAACGGTTTATGAAATTTTGAGTTCAAATCATAAATATCTTGATAATCTGCTTGTAAAAGTCATGGGATTCCTGACTGACCTAAATGTTTATAATCATGATTGCAGCATGAGCTAAATCAAGGAATCTGGGGCAATCTGGGGCAATCTGGGGCAATGTTACTGAATCCCTTTAAGGTTTGATCATTAAAATGGAAATACTGTTAATGATGTATTTAAAGAAAAAAATACAAAGTCTTAAATGGCAGCCAACATGAATCACTGGCTCTGGCATGAACAATTCACGACCTGACAGAATATAAAAATTTTACTTTCCACACGAGACTTGTGAGTCATGAGGCATATCAGATAGATTTTAGCGCATTGTCTCATTTGCATGACTATTTCTCTCACTCGTTTAACATCAGAGACTACACTGAAACAAAAAACAACGATCGAGCAAAGGTGACTGAAAGAATACAGGAGTATCAAGCAGGGACTAGAACCCATAACCTTCACATATCCAGTCAAGTGTTTACACTACTTGACAAGGACACCTCTCCTACCTCTACACCTTTACAATGCAAACAAAAGAAAGCATGTGACATATTCAATCTTCCTACTCCAAGTACACTCTCAGCCCATTGCCTATGGGAAACAAGCGGTTCCTGTTTTTAGCCTAAATCCTTGTTCAGATATGACGCAGCAAACCACATTATTATCTTTTTTAATGATGATGAAAGAGCAATACGCTTCATATTTCTGTATCTTATAACCCAGAGCTCAGTGAATACTCATAGAGGACATTTGGACACACAGTTACCATTTATTTGAAGCGTATCTGCACTAGTATGGCCAGGAGGGATTAGACCTCCCTGCGTGGTCACTGGCAGGTGGTTATCTCATCACATCAGCTCTCAATCAATTAACCTAAGAAAAAGGGAACCATGGGGGATCAACGGGTACCACTCCAGCATTGTTGGCTGTATAGAGGGCACAAGTAGCTACAAGTAGTGCAGTCCCGCTTTAAGTCAACAACAACAAAAAAAAAACATGGTTTACCACTTCATATCTGAACGGACCTTAAAATAAAGGGCATAAGAAAAGTCATTAGTCAATGGGTTAAACTCACCAATCCTGGACGAGAGATTCCCTACTACCCCATCCTCCATGGACAACATCCCTAGAACATCGTCTTGACAACACCCGTCTTGTGAGGGTAAGAACCTCTATTGGAATATCATCCACTGGAGCATGGTAAACTTTCCAGTGGATGCACTAAAAGCTCGCCTTACGTTGCCCCTACGGAACAACCCTGTGACATGTGTTTATGACATTACATGATTCCCCGTCCATGCTATGTGCCGTGGGAAGAAATGTTTATACCTTTCGCAGACATTTCATCATCTTGAAGTTTCACTTGCCAGCGCCGGCCGCGATCGTCCTCAAAACCGCACGTTACATTTCATATGTCACTTCTTGCCAGATGAAATTAAAGAGAGTGGTCAGCTAAGAGAAGGCAAGACATCTAAAGGTGGTGTTCTCTCTTACTAGTTCTCACATACTGTATCCATTCGCAATTCATGTTCCTATTTTGTATTCACGCTGAGAGGGTTGAAAAAGTGTTGGTCAGTAAAAACTACATAAAATCCATTTAATCTGGATAAAATCCATTTAATGGTCGAGGTTTGACAGGAAAAGAACACATTACTAGGCCAATATATTTCAAGCTCTTAAAAAATAAATAATGTTTAACATACTTAACACATTAAAAAAATCTATAGTGCATTCATATCTACTGATGATAACGATTTATACATTTTCCAGAATAAAAATGTGACAAACAATTTCTTTGAAATTAATTAGAAGTCATAACAATAACAAACAGCAATGTCAATCATGCTTCAGAGAGGATCTTGAGTTCAAATGGAGAAGCCATAACTATGATCTTGGTTTCAACGGTATGAATAGTCACTCAAATCATTTAGTACTGCAATGGTTGATAGCAAAAGCTAGATTAGGAAGGGTGCCCTCTGTGGTCAAAAGCAGTATAGTTTTTCCTTCCCCCTGCTCCTGTGGTTGCTGGTGGGATTTATATGTAACACAGGGCTTGATAGCCGGTCGACCAAACATGCAATTATCCTTAAGTACATCCAATGATCGCTGTGTGATTGATTGCATGCTAACGTCTAGAAACCCAGTTCCTAGCGTGGGTCGTGACCCCTGCTTAGGCACACAGAATCAGTGTTTCCTACATAACAGACTGGCAACCTTTCATCCAATATCAATACATGGGACTATATTGTAAAATCTCATTGTTAAATATGTACATGAAAAATATTTCATCAGTTTGTAGCCAGAAGGGCGTTAATAGTTTTACAAAGAGTTAATGCCCTTCTGGCTCTTCACAGACACATACATGCCAACATTTGAAAATCAGAAATCTGTACAAATTATGCTATTTAAAAAAAAAAGAGGAACAATCCTAACTCTCCTATTCAATACTACAGACAAATTTGTACAGGAAGAGGAACACCTGCATTAAAATGATAATTATCTTCTCCCAAAAAGAGGAATGTTCCTCTTTAATCTGAACAGTTGGCATGTATGCAGACAATTTGCTCAGGGGACAATGACTCTAGGCCCTATTTTTATCAAAAGTATAATGTTAGGGATTTGGCTACGACTGGGTTTAGATTAGGTTTAAGAATAGCATAAAGGTTAGGTATAGTATATGATTTAGGGACGAATTTAGGAATTTGGTTAGTATAGGAAATTACCGCAGAGCATTGGTTGCGGCAGCAAGTGTCATAGAACAGATAGGGCACATGTCACATTATTCCTGTCTTCTATACATTACACAAGTATTAATCATTCAAGGACTTTGATTGCTCCAGCGAGGTGTTGCCAATAAAAAGGGAGAGAAGAATTACAGCAAAATTGAGATTGTCAATTTGCAGAGCTTGGCGTGCACGTAGCGATCGGAGCAACCTCGTGACTCTTCACTTCCTTTCCCCTGATTACTCCCTAGCACTATTACGCACAAACGTCATCTTCGCCATTCCTATACATAGAGCTGTAATTGAATTTGCTCTAATTTATATGCCCATCTTGGTCTTGACGCGATAGTCTACGTCGTACAGACTTTGTTTAATCCTTCATGCGTGACCTCGACCATGCTTCTGTTTGTTATTAAAGATCGAACACCACCCACAGCATATAGGCCAAGTATAAGCTAGCTACGTTACCACTATCTGCACCGTGAGAACGTTATCGCAAGACTCGTCACGAAATCAACTCAAGGTCAATTTCAATACATCAATGTGTTAATTGCAACTCATGGCTGGATTATGTAATATGTCATTGCAATGTTTGAACATCTCAATAAGTAATGATGTGAGGCTATCAAAATTACCTTAGGTTGATTTGTTTGAAAGTGTTCAGAATCAACTTCACCATTTTCCGTTCTCCATACTCTCGCTTGTCATGATTGTTGGCATATTTAAATCGAGAAAATGTCTGAACCTGGAGAATAATCTTGCTAACAGAATAGTACTGATAATGCTTTCACAGGAAATGATATGAAAGGGACAATACCCCATAGGTGTGGCAATCAACTAATCAGCATTACATTTTTCCTAGAAAGATGACAAATGATGGATTATAGTTGAGAAAGGATGTTCTTTCCGGAAAACAGAATACTCGTAAGGAACTTAACAATCATGAACTGATTAATTCAGAACCATTATGTAAATTGTCGCCAGCCTAAGCTTAATAAGTGATGTATGCGGAGAGTGCTGCAATCAACCACATAACATAAATCAACCTGTATTTGATGGGTGTTTGACACAAATGACAAGATAGGAAGCATTGAATTATAGCATTAAAAGCCCTCAACCCAGCAAAGTTACCAGACTAAACAAAAAAAGGATTTGTATGTATTGACACTTGACGTTCTAATGAATTACAAAGATTTTTAGTAATATATAATCCACTGTCTATGGCAGTTTTTCAATTTTAGCAATATTAAAAAAAGATTTTATTATTTTGATATAAGATCGTTTTTATTTTTTTGCTCCCTCACTTTGCTTTCTCGCAAAATTTAGAAACAAATCGTCGCTGTTTTCACGAAGTGACGGTATTGAAAAAAAATTGCATTCACTTTGCGTGGCGATTTTCCTCACTACCGTCACTTCGTGAAAACCGGGACGAAATGTATATTGTGTACATGGCACTAGACAAGTGTCAGCATAATGCAAATTAATCTTCTGTTAAATTGGGGTGACACCAACAAAAACAAATTCTTAAAAGGGTGCTGTGACTTGAAAAAGGTTGGCAAAGGCTGGTCCATGTGGGGACTCTTTTTCATTTTTTTCGGTGGAGGGGCACCTAGGGGCGTATTACCCCTGGCTACGCCCCTGAAGCTTGACCTTTTGCAGATTGAAAGGTGAATGTCAGAGGTCTAGATGTATGTATAAAAAAGATGATGAAGGATACTAAGTCTTACAGCTTATGCACTCCTAATCTGTCTGATCCCATAATTGATGCAGTGCAGTGTGGTTAATTTGGAATCATGGGAATCCTACCCTTAAAACCTGCCTCAAACTGATTCCAATTTCAGCAACCAAGGCAAGACATTATAGCCTGAAAGCTGTAGTTCACCTAGCTCCCAGGGTCTCCCATATTACAGAGAGAAAAAACATGACAAAAGTGGGAAAATATGCTGTAATTCATACGTAGCATGTACTTTCTGTAAAAATCAAAGGCTTTAAATTTTTGTTTAAAGAGGGGATTGCAAAACTTTCAATCAATATGAAAGTAAAATTGGCTTTAAATTGTCAGCGATGTCAATTTTGAGATTGATAATCAGCTACATTTCTTCTCTTTACTTCCCCCTTATTCCTTCCTTCCTTCATCCCTTCCTTTTAAGCCCCCTCCTTCCCACTCCTTCCTTTCCGTTTATTCCCACTATTTCCTTCATCTCCCACTACTTTTCATATAAATAGGAGTAGACCTCTGCGTAACCCCTCTCCACGCAACTACGTTTATTTATAATAATACCCCGGTAGTCAACAAGCTTTCAAATGTCAAATCTTGATATATTTTTTTCTCTCATTTTTGCTGGATAGGGCATTAAATAGCCCTGAAAAGTAGCAATCTTTTTAACTGATGTATATAGGGATCAAAACTATTCTATTCTTATTCAAAACAATTGGTTCACTGTTGCATTGTTTGTGTGGGCAGAATACGCAGCCCACGGCAGATAAAAAAAAGGGTTAAGAACAATCTCTAAAACTATTTTTTGTTTAATGACATGTTCATAGGGATAAAAACTATTCTATTCTTGTTCAAAACAATCGGTTAAACGTTGCGTTTCTTGTGTGGGCAGAATACGCAGCCCACGGCAGATCAAAAAAGGTAATACAATTTTTTTTAAATGACATGTTCAATCCAGTCCCCACTCTTTCTCTCTCTATATGTACAGTAGATTAAATACACTTTGCAGAGCCATACAAGGGATCACTTAGTTTAGAGTGGAATTGAAACTCAAATGATTTGAATCCACTCTCACAAGACCTGTTCAACCACTACATAAGAGTGAATTTCACTTTAATTGGAGTGGAAGCACCTCCAAAAACAGTGAATCCTAATATGACTCCTAAAGCGTTAATTCTAACTCCTTGGTATCAAGGGAGTATACATATTGAAACTTTCTTTGTTGCACTTCCCATCTTGATATAGAAAACTTTCATTGGTGAGGGCAATCAAAACCCGTCGTTTAGGGTTTTATCAACCTCAAAGTGTACCGATCATAAAAATAAATCATTCGTGGACAGCTATTACTTAATAACGATCAAGGAACATGAAGATAATACAAAATGTCGTGAAACCCGAACCCAGAACCAAAGTAG
The DNA here is from genome assembly GCA_035222895.1 of Strongylocentrotus droebachiensis. Classification (NCBI taxonomy): domain Eukaryota; kingdom Metazoa; phylum Echinodermata; class Echinoidea; order Camarodonta; family Strongylocentrotidae; genus Strongylocentrotus; species Strongylocentrotus droebachiensis. The sequence continues at coordinate 160,833 of JAVYIG010002524.1, read as the reverse complement.
GATTAGGGTTCTTTGCAGGGTTGCAGGCCCTATATTATGCGAGCGGCAAGTATTCTAATCACTTTTATGCTACTTAAGAGCACAACTTAACTTGCACTATATCTTAAAGAGAATCAGTATTTAGCTATAATATTTTGGATATAGTATCCTGACGTGGGACCCCTTAATATAAAGAGCAATATACTTTTAAGTTAATTGGTACACTTAAACATGTCTTTTGCGAGCTTCCCACCTTAGCATGAAAGACCGTCAATACTACTGGGCCAGAAGGGATTAGACCACACAGCAAGGTCACTGACAGGTGGCTTTCTCATTAACTCAACTCTCAACAAACATAAGAAAAAGAGGGTCATGGGGGACCATCAGGCACCGATTGGGGAAGTTTTCTATATAGAGGGAGCAAGTAGCTATAAGTAGGACAGTGGGGCTCTAATAATGAGTATTCTCTTTGCGGCAGACTATTATAATGAAACGGTTCCTGAATGATTGAAGGTCATTGGGTTAATCCGCCATCTTCCATTACAGAGACATGAATTAACAATGATGATGCATCCCCGTTAACGCAAGATGTTTCGCTAATGATCGATAACGTAACCATGGGCAAAGCATGGCCGAGGGCAGTATGTGCACACGTTCAGTGTAATTCCTGGGGGGTGTTTCACAAAGATTCTAAGTCGAACTTAACTCTAAGTTGGACTTAAATATTATGGAGAGCCATTTGTAGCCTCATAATGAAATATATTCAAAAGCAAAAATTTAAGTATTTTAGACTTTTCATAAATTCCACATCAAGAACATGAAATCTCCTATGATAATAGAAAATATAAATGATTCGAATCAACATTTTATGCCTTTTCAAATAACTTTTACAAAATATTTTCAAGGATGCTAACGGCTTTCCATAATTGTTAAGTCCAACTTGGAGATAAGTTCAACTTAGGATCTTTGTGAAACACCCCCCAGGTTGATAAGATCGGGTCTCTTTCATGACTCACATACAGGACATGATAAACTGTTAATCACTTGTACTAAAAGATTTAAAGACGCATAGTAGTGGGTTTTCCAGGGGAATTTGACACCATTCTGGTGTTTACCCAATGCGGGGTGTTGTCGGTCACCAAGAGTGGACTTCACTTTTACGACAGACGGGTCTTGTGTAATGCAGTGTGCCCTAGCCTAACACCTTATGGACTTCTCATCGAATAAACAGGGATGAGACGGAGAAATTCTTAAAAAAAATGAAGATTAAATGGGGATCCGGGGAGCAAAGCCACTGACGGGTGTTAAAACTTTTAAATATATTTAGGTAAAAGGACACGTTTTCCTTGCATTTGAATTCTAAAATTGAGAAATATTTGTTACCCTAGCAAACACTCTGGCACTGTAATGATGAAATCTCTATGTGCTCATACAGATAATGTGAAAACTATTTCTAATCAAACTTAGCATCAGTGCACATTAAACTGAGTTGTTGTTGCTGTTATGTCCACTTTGAAAGTTAACTCTGGTCACTCACAATGTGGTCTAGCTAATGATAATTTGCTCAAAATTGATATCCAGATCATTATAGAATATTATCTTAGTCCTATGGGTCTCAAATATTTCATACATTCACAACTTTCTTATAATTGGTCCAATTTATTTCAAACTTTATTACTTTCTCTTCATCTTACTTTTCTGCTTTCATACAAACTAACTTATTACAAGTGGTGGATCGCCTTTTAACGATGATGCAATCTAAATCTCTCATTAACTTTCAGGTGATGAACAATTGAAGTGTGTGTCACTAATGGCTAACATGAAGGTGTTGAATGGTTGATCGATGCATCATGATTAAGTCTCCTCATGCTCTTGACAAATTAATGACTCAGAAATAAATCAATGTTTAACATATTTTTTAAGAGATGATCTGAACATTATACATGTACATGTATTTATAGAAATGATAACACTTAATCTCTTCTTCATGATGGGAGGCAACTTCTGCCCAAGATTTGTCAATGGCATACTTTACATTTTGACTACGAATAGCTTTATTTTCTTTCCTGTGACAAAAACTAATACTGTGTATATCGTCTGTTTAAAGCCACAGGGTTGTTATTAAACTTAAAATATACTTTTACTGAGAATTAATGCCCTTCTGGCTCTGCTCAGACAATAAGTCTTGTGAATATTTTTCCTGGGGCAGATGTTTTAGCCATAACCTGACAATAAAACAATAAATTAGACTAAACAGATAACTCTTCAAACCTTGCAATGTCATTCATGCAATGTCCATATACTTTGCGGCATTATAGGGGTTGAAACACAATTTCATGAGTAATCAACACAGAACTATGACCACTTTCTTTCATCTTTCCTAGATTTGGCGGGGTGATCTGCGCCCTACTTGTCAACTATCTATGTATTATTTGTTTGGAGACAGAAGGACGTTAACTCATATGCATGTACTTTAGTACAGAGTTAAGGTCCTTCTAGTTCTGAGATAATGAAATAAGAAAGTTTATTGCATTTGACTTTCTCGATGTTTGCTAGGGATTCTTAGTTACCCATTACCCGCACAGCAAATAGAGAGGTGAGAACGCATTATGAGCCTACCCCTTTCATTCTACAGGATCCCACAATGACGAAATATTTGATAAGGATAATTTCCTTTGGGATTTGGATGAGGGATTTGTAAAAGCAAATCCAATTCTGAAAGGATGCTTTCTTCCCCATCTTTAGTTTCTGGAAGCATTCAGGGTAGTGACATATTTATTATAGCGCAATGGAGAAACATACTCTGGAGGGGATGGATGGGTGTATACAATAAGAGTGACATGTTGGAAACCAGTTCATTTAATTAAAGTGCCAGAAAGACTGAGGAGGTAGGTAGGAAGATGTAGGGAGGGAGAGGGAACGGGAGTGATGGAAGGGGGGGGCAGGAGAGAAAGAGTCAGAGAGAGAGAGAAAGGAGAGGTGAGAGAGAGAGAGGGAGAGAAAGAAAAAGAGAGAGAGAGAGAGAGAATAATAAAGACAAAGAGAGAGAGAGAGAGACAGACAGACAAAGAAGAAAGGAGACAATAGGGAGGTAGAAATTGAAAAGGGGGAAAGAGAGAGAAAGAGAAAAGATATAAAAGGAGAGGATGAAGAAAATCGAGAAGGAGAGGGGTAGGGAGGGAGGGAGGGAGGGAGGGAGGGAGAAATTGAAAAGGAGGCCGGGACAGAGGGAGACAGAGAGTGCAAGAAAATGTGAGATGAAACAAGTTCCGAACAAGAGATATATGGAAAGGTGGAATGTGGGAGAGAGGAAGAGAGAGAGAGAGAGAGCGAGAGAGAGAGAGAGATGGGGAAGGAATCAAGGAATCAAGTACTTCCAAAAGCGTGTTGATAAAACTATCGCTCATATATGTATACTATTGGTTGACATGTTTGTGTCTTTTATAGATACATAAAATCACTCCGACAAATGTTCTTAGTATAGGAGTTGCTGAGTGAAAAAGCCAGGGTGAGAGAGGGAGAGGGAGAAAGAGAAAGAGAGAGAAAGAGAAAGAGAGAGAGGGGGAGAGAAAGGGGAGGGGGAGAGAAAGGGGGGGGGTGAAAGACAGACACAGAGAAGGAGAAAGATAGAGAGAGAAAGAGAGAGAGAGAGTGTGATAGAGGGAGACAGACAGAGTGAGAGAGACAGACAAAGAGAGAGACAGACAGAGACAGACAGACAGACAGAAAGAGTCAAATAGACAGGCATGCAAAGAAAGATTGCTTGAGATCTATTTCAATGTGGTGAATTGTAACACCAGTAAAAATAATCATTGTTGATCGTTCCCATTTTCTGTTTCAATTTCAGTAAACCCAAAGAAATATAATATCAAGACAATCTCCATGTCTGGATTTTTCATTCCGTAACCTACTTTTGCATCAAAGCACATCCTTTATATCAATCATTTACATGTTATCTTAGTTATAAGGACAAAAGACAAAATGGACCGTAAAGTGAGCTTACAATCAATTAACCCATTTTCTCATTCCTTTCTGAAATACATGTCTACCCAATTTGTCTAACCTAAATACATACTAGGATCTTCAAAGATAAACTCTTCCTATACACAGAGATTCATAATCATGATCACGAAGACTTCAAGAAATAATCCACTTAAGGGTGTAATGCATAAATATTTGTTTAGTGCCATGTTACGAATTATTTCATTCACCTGTTACAAATAACAGTGTATTTCAATAGTCAAAATGTGATTTGCAAACAATAATTTTTGCTAGGTAGGACAAACATTATTGCTTGTATTATTTAACAACACGTAATGTATGCAATTTGATTCTGACTATTGAAATACAATTATTTGTAACAGGTGAATGAAATAATATACAAATAATGAATGGTTATGAGTTCAATAGTGCGAATATTTTCATGAGTTGAATAGAATCAACGTTAATCTTTCAACGAATGAAAATATTTGCACTATTGAACGAATGAAAAACATTCATTATTTGTTTTATACAACATCGAAGAAGATCTAATAGAACGTTAATCAACAAATTATGCTTTACTCCTTATATTAAAGATAAATTAAAGTTGGAGTCAAGCCTTCTCGATTACATTGAGATTGCCTTCGCGTCAGATACACGCAGGGATACGCGCGCGCACGACTGAGAGGTACGCATGCAGTCTGCATATAACCAAAAATGCACGGCGCATATAACCAAAAATGCACGACCGTGCAATATACCTATGAATACCTATCTATTGAATATCATGTGACCAACAATCCTCCAATCAAATGACAAGGATCCACGTAGGTGTTGTATAATCTGTAATATGGCACTCACGAAAGAAATGCATTAAATTTGATTACATTATGAAAATAGGCCATTTCAATAATTGAATCAGATTAAGTAATACGTCATTGTCAGGTTCACACATTTCAGTAGGTAAGCAAAAGGCTACTAACATTGCCTTGGGTTGATATTTTAAGTCCTTGTGATTGTATTCATATTAAATTTGATGTACAGATGAGGAGGCATTATTTAATAATGAAATGTTTTTAAAACTTTTCTAGTACAGCAGTAGTTTTTAATAGACTAATGTAACAAAATCAAACTTTATCTAATATGCCCCACTATTCTTTATCACAATGAGCATAATCTAAACATCATATTCACTACCAGCTTGTAAATCATCTGTTCAGAGCCGAAATGGTATTAACTCCTCGTTAATGTATATATATAAGCTAACACCCAATCTGGATCCAAACAGATGACTTCATTATATAAATCATGATGCCAATGATATCCCACATAAAATTTTGAGCCGACGCGCAATTTGGGAGTAGTTTTTCATCATTGCATATAGGTTTACAACTCCCAGGGTAGACTTGTTTATAGGAGAGGGGGGATTTGTTATAACTAATCTCAGAATTATTTGACAGTTATTTCATGATGAGGATATACCAGCGAGATTGATGGTGTAGTGTTGGTTATTAGTCTGTCACTCGCTCAAACACTGCAATATATATAAAGCTGTCAAGCATGCATGATTAATGCCACGCTATGCTACTCAAAAAGGCAACAAATGTATATTTGTTTTAATTTACAAAAATATGTATCATTAGAGTGCCTGCCAGTATGTAAAATTGCTACATTTAACGAGAGGAATTTTAATATTGTGCTTATATTTTTGACAAAAAGGAGTTTTGATTGCAGTGCTGTTGCCAGGATAATAAACAGATTTTTATATAGATATGTTCAAATTTGATGACAGGGAGGTACAATTAGTGCCATGTTGTTGAAAATATGAGAACAAATACATTAATTATCTTGTTTGTAATATGAAATAGAAGAGGTATGGTGGGTGTTATTATATTGAAAATATGACAAATAGCTCTAAACGTCTCTTCTTTACAACAAAATTGAAGAACATGTACATGTTTATTTTCACAGTGGCATTGAGTAGATGCAATTAGTATCGTGTTCTTGAAGACTTGGGATATACATCCAAATAGTTTATGTTGATGTACAGGAAATTGTATCATTAGTGTGGTTTGTCAACCATTCTCATGGGTGTCATGCCATGGCAAAGAAAACTATCAATCTGAATATATCATAAACATCTAAATTATTCAAATGTCTAGCTGTCATAAGATCTGATGAGTGCTTTGCTATTGTGCAGATGACAAATAAGTTACATATTCCTTTTGAAATTGTAGAATGGCTGTCACAAGATTATATGTACCGGTAATGTGTTTTATATGCAACACATAAAAAAAGTGCTGAGCCGACGCAAAGATAAAGAGACTTTTTAAGAGCTCCTTTTGTTTTCTCATACCTACGTGGACAATTTGCCTCTGCATCCTTCAACAAACTTCTGAAGGCCTGTTCCTTTGGACTGTTTCAGTGGACCTTATAAAACTTTGTGGAGCAATGCTTGTAACTGCAAGGAACAGGCACTCCACCAAATACTCTTCGTATTGGATTGGACATTACAGATCGATGCCTCACAGGAATGAGCAGGTATAGGACTCTGATGGATCTGCCAAATTGCAAATGTAGAGGGGACAACCAAAACCACAAAATGCCTCCTTAACTATTCCCTATTACCTACAGACCACAAAGCCTCAAGGTTTCATCTCCTCTGCAACAGGCAGTTTCATACAGAGGACATGGAAATTATTAATGTGACAATGACAAGAAGATGATGAGATAATTTCATTATCAAATTCTTTCAATACATGTACATGTATGCAATACTGTTGTATGCATATGAGGACCTTGCGAAACCTTGGATTCTCAAAGCAATGACAAAGCATCGGTACAAAGTCCATTCAGTCAAGGTGGTTACCAAAACAACCTTCAAGTATACGAATTAACGCCCCTCTTGCTTCATAATAAAAGATGATTCCATCTAATACACCATCTGTGACTGTTTCAATCCATCTATTTTGGTTTCATTTATATGTGCATTTCCTGGGTTTTATGACAGGATATCCTAGGAGAGAATAGGTCTATGAATATAAAGTGGGCCTGTTGTCTGAGGACACGTATTGGAAGGTCACTGGCCATTGATAGTCTACGTCCTACAATGTATATATTAATATTTATTCATTCACGTATGTACACAATGTATTGTCTGATATGACTTACATCCGTTATTAAAAAATGTTTTTAAAAAATAGCAACATTCAAAGCAAAAAATTAAGTACAGCAATCAATTCTCAAGGTCTTGAATCCTTTTGTCAATTGCATCGAAAGCATTGTTGGAATCTGTTCTTATTCAAGTATGTATTGAATATATTGTCTGATATGATTCTGATTTACATTTTTTAATGTTTTTTTTTACTGTTTTAGAATAGAAACATTCAAAACAAAAATTGTACATAATATACAATTTAATTCTCAAGTTCTTGAATGGTAATTTCACTTAAAGCCTTGTTGGGACAGGTAGTGGTGTAAACTGCTTTGAAAGACAACTTGCAATAAAATCTAACAGTATAAATTCAAATGTAAGAACAGGGATAAATAATGTGTTGGACAAAACTTTTGTGGAAAATATCAACACTTTATCAGCTGAGAGCAGAAGGGAGTTAACTCTCTGTACAATGTGATAGATAAATACTCTTCTGCTTTTCATGGGCCAATACCTACACATCATTTAACATGAAGTATGAAAGTGATACATGAGTGATTTCTTTCTCTATTCAATAAATACATATATTGAATTCTAATACATGACAACCTATCAAAAAGTGAAATGTTTGCAAGTGTGAGATCGAGCTTGATAAATAAACAACAAAGTGTCATATCTTTTTAAAGTGTCACCAGTCTGTCACCAATCTGTTGTGGTTTCCATGTCTAGTTTTAATTCAACCATAATTCAACCGTGATATTATAATCCAACCAGTATCTTTCTGTTCTGACGCATTGATGCATCTTATGATAACATTTTTGCAAGTATATCTCCACTCTTCACATGACTGTCAGGAGCAGTTCTACAAGAATTTTATTTATTTCTTTTTTCTTTTCTTCTTTGACGGGTCTGGAGAACTTTGAGGGCTCTCAAAGACATTGCTTTGTAAATCAAGGAAATTTGAGAATGGGGATTGAGCCCATACATTCTCCCCCATCCAGAACTGCTACTGCTAACAGTTTTCTTGAACACTTGCTATCTGCACATCCTTCAATGCCGATACAATTCAAATATGAGAATGCATTTCCACAGGCCTTCGATGCTTCAGAGAACAATTTCACAGATTGAATTGGTATGATAGGAATACATTCCAATGCATAAAATAAATAAATCTGGACAATTTTATATGCACTGCATCAATTCATAGATTGCCTCTTTTTATCGTTTGACTGGAGTTTCATCCTTCAATCACATTTCATGATAAAATTCACCTCCGAAGAGGTATTTTTTACTGAAAAATTGCCAGAAGGTGAATGAATCCATTTCAAAATAGAATTCCATGCATTGAAATGGTATAAAATGAATTTTCCCCGGATTTCATGAAGGTCAAACTATAAATAAATGTATTACAAATTTAAATTGCCAAGGGGAATTCAACAGACCATAGCTTCATGGCTGCAACGCCTTGCACATGATGGACAGATAAGGCTTAAAGTAAATTATGTCCAGAAAGTCCAAGTTTTGTTATTATGTTAGAAAATAGATTAAAAAACTCATCAATATTTGTTACTCCAAGCAAAATAAGATTACACGCTTGTTTTGTTGAAGCCAGAAGGGCTTTTACTCATATACTGTAACACAGAGTTTATACCCTTCTGGCTCTGAACCGATCATGTTGAAAATAGAAATGAAAAATCATCAGAAAGATAATCTTCATTATTATGAGCAAAGCAAGAGCTATAAACTTCTGCAAAAAAATACTTCCATGCACCAAAAGTAGAGGTAAAGAAAAGACCAACCTTAATAGCTAACTACTCTACAGGAAAGCAGAAAAATCAGAGAAGTGGACTGGCCAAAGTTTGAACAAAATCTGACAAAAATGAAAAAGTTATGAATTTAAAAAAAGTTGTTATCACTATAAGGCTCTTCAAATTGACTGAATCAGCAATGTCGCTGTGATTTTGTGGCAGACAATGTTCCCCATTTGTTCCATCACACAAAATGATAACAATTTCCATTTTTCAAAAATGAATGTCTCAGGAGGGTCTTTTCTCTTTAGAAGACCTATAATAATATGCTAATCATAATGTATATTGAGGAGTGCCACAAGGAAGGAGGCATTTGGAGAAAGAAAACAAAATTAAAGAAATGTTTGTACACGACAAAGAGAGTTTTCCGTGGCTACGTCACAATCCACAGACCAAACTGCCAATTTGAGATTTGTATAATGACTTAGTAATCTCATATTTAAAACATTTATAACTTTCTTATTATTGGTCTGATTTATTTCAAACTTCCACCATTCTGATTCTCTTATTTTTCTGCATTCATACAAGGATTGGATTGCCCTTTAAAGCTCTCTGATTTTCAACAAATTGAGGAAGTACTGAATAGATAGGTTGGTTACATGTGTGGGAGTATCTGGGAAGTCAATCATTCTGTATCATCTACTTGCTGACAGCTAGCCAGAAGAACATTAAGTATTTATAAAAAAAGGATATGATAAATGCACTTTGAGCACGGAGCAGATGGTATCTTTGTCATCATATTAAGTAGGATGGGCTGGTGAACAGGTGGATGGCATCTTTCAATGTAACAATATAAGAATACATTTCAGATTGGCTCTGGGGGGGGGGGGATGTTTCACAAAGATCCTAAGTTGAACTTAACTCTAAGTTGGACTTAAAAATTATGGAGAGCCATTTGTAGGCCTAAAATTAAATATATTCAAAAGCAAAAATTAAAGTATTTTTGACTTTTTGTAAATTCTACATCAAGAACATGAAATCTCCTTGATAATAGAAAATATGAATGATTTAAATTAACATTTTATCCCTTTTAAAATAACTTTCCATAATTTTTAAGTCCAACTTAGAGATAACTTCAACTTAGGATCTTTGTGAAACACCCCCCTGGTCATGTAATTGCAACGTAAAAGAAACTGTGTGGAAGCGACCGGGAAAAAAGTTGATCACAAAGCAGATAAGTATTGGTGAATACCGTGAGGTTCGGGAATCTTCAAAATGCTAAGAAATTGGCCCAGTTTTGCTAAAGGTCACAGGCATTGTATATACACAGAAATGTGTATATGGGACTACACAAATGTGAGGCATGAAAGTTGTGGTCCACAGCCTTTATCTGTTACTTGTAATGTTTTGAATCTGAGGCCATTTGAAGAGCCATCCTTTTCAGATTGTCCTATCACAAACCCCTCACTTATCCAATCCCATCATATTTTTTTAGCCACCTATAACTTTCTTCTCACAGGCATGACACTAAATGGTATCCATGATAAATGCAAATGAAACATATATATTTTTGTGCAAGGGATAAAGGATAGAATATATATCATGGTTAAATGTGGTTATTATTCAGCACATGCTGGCTAAAGCATGCCATGCAAATAGGGTAGGTACTGGATTATCAAAATATTTGAATCATTTACAGTCAACAACTAAATTATTAATGGTGTTTTTTGTAACTCAAGAATGAAAGGTGGATTTCTTGATTTGTGACCTATGTTTACCTTGGAAGAAATAAAGCCTGGAGCAGTTTTTTTGCCAGGGTGAATGTCAAATGTGCAGACATGCTTAAGGGCTTTCTGACAGGAAGACTTGAGAAAGGACATTGTTACTATAACTACCTTCTTGCAAACAGGTTAATATTCAAGTAATATCAGTATTATATTTGATTTATTCAGAGGAGTGGGCATTAATAAGACGCAGACTAAGAGCCTGTTCAGCTTCAAGTAAATATGAAACGTATATAGAGAAAAGCCTCAATAAAGCAAGAAATAAACATTTTTAAATGAAAGTAGTGTCAGACTAGAAAGCTAGTCTAGAAGCATTGCATAAAGAAACTAGTTTTGAAGGGGTCAATTGACATGAAAGTCTTGAAAAAAGGTAATGACTTATCGTATAGCTATATGTTTCTTGTATAGCGATACAATGAATTTTGGAAGTCTGAACGAGAGCTAATACTAGTGACCTGCCAACCTTGTTTTTCTTCTAATGCTCATTTGATTTGAAGAAAAAAAGACTGAATAATTAGGCCAAATCTAATACCCCTTTAAAATGCACAAAAAAAGAAAAGGGCAGAAATACAGGGCTTTGATTTGATTTGAATAAATTACAGGTAAGTTATCCAGTAGTATATGCTCTACACTTACACCACCTTATGAAATAAAATTCTCATTTAATTGCTTTGGGATTTTGACCTACTTTACAGCCTTCATATTCAATAAAGATAAACCATGGTCAGATATAGAAGTGTATATATCAAAGGAGCTTGAAATATGAAATGAGATACGTATTTGCATAAACATCTACATCCCTACTAAGGTAGCTTATCAATACATAATGGCATGAAAAGAGGCGTCCAGAAAAACATAATGCATAAAAATTAAAATTTCTTTTTTGTTGACATATCTGAATGAAAGTTTAGTTAACACTATTAGCCTAGTCAAGATAGAAACATGTATTCACCTGCTCCACATCTATATCTCAGTGTGATAAAAGTAAGATTTTTAACAATTATACATTTTTGTGTTCCAGACGCGTCTTTTTGCGCTACACACTCCAGGATATAAACCAATAATTTAATGCTACTCATAAAATCTGTATTTTAAGAGTAGTAAACCATCTTCAAATTTATCTCAGTTCTAAACGATGTCTTGATGTTGTGACAATATTGGTAAATTATTTTTCTACTAGCTCTGTATAAAATATCAACTGTACATACAAATTATCACGTGCTGAGAGCCCAAACTCATATACTCTAACATTAAAGTATAGTCCTTAATGCTTTCCAGCGCAATGTTGTAGCTGACTAGCTGAGAGATGAATATTGTACACACTACACCATTACCATTACAGTACTGATATATATATATAAATAATTTAATGTTGATAATCCTCCGTCACGGCAATATACAAATAATAACTAAAACAATTGAAATAAAAATCTTTTTGTTTGTAAATTTCTATTTTGAATTCACTATCTGAAAAAATAAAATTTAAACCAGTCATAGTGAAGAAGACACCTCTCTCAAGGATCTTTATTTCAATTGTTTTAATTATTATTTATATATATTAATATATTGGCATATATATTTGTGCTTTCTAATCTAATAATAGATATGAAGTTTAATAGTATATGTTATGGTATGCAGAGAAAGAATGATGTATATATCTTTTAGGATTCTAAAGGGTATAATTAGCGGCAAAGAATACAGGATAAATATGGATTTTAAAAGCATACACTTTGGTATCTAGAGATATAAAGCTATATAATGCTGATGGAATTCAAAAGGGTATGAGGGAGAAGAATATAGAATAAATATGGCGGTAAATGGTATATACTATGGTATGCAGAAAAAGAATGATATATCTTTCTAATAGGATTCAAAAGGGTATAAGGTAGAGCGATGGGAAAATAAAAATGAAGTTTAATAGTATATATGCTATGGTATGCAAAAGAAATGGAGGTTCATGGTAAAAACTATGGCATGGAGATAGAATGCTATTTGTTTCTGATAGGATTAAAATAAGGAATTAGGGTAATGAATAGAGTAGATATTTTTGTGAATCTACCTTTAGCCGTTGAAGCTGATGCTGGATTGTTTTGGTGGTGCAATAAGCAAAAGTAAAATAGAAAACAAAACAATAAAGTTGTGGGAATAGGAACATGGAAAATATAGATGCAAACAAAATCACAATTATCTTGACCTGCTCACTGCTTACTGAATCCTTTTTGGCCAAGGAAATATATTAAGCATTGTGCATGTTTTCTGTTTTACTTCTTTTGTAAAATAACTAACGAATGTACTTCATAACTAACAGGGCAAACATTAGTTGAAATAGCTATTTTTGCAAGTATTTTATTTTCATTTATTTTGCAGGAACTGGCAATGAATGTGCAGACATGTATTGCTAGTAACTTGTGTTAATCATTGCAAAAACACAATCTACACAAATCGCCATGTACGATCCATCCCCAAATATATCTGCACCAGAAATCAAACACATTTTCATTAATGAGAGTATAGGAATGAAAACAGACTGGAAAGTCTAATCTATTGTTATGAATGATTTAAAGCTAATTTTTCTGTAGTTTCTCAATTTAGAAGTAGCGTTAAAAAATGCACAATGCTTGTAAACAGAGATTTTTTTTTTGTTCCATTACTTTTCTTAATTCTTGGTAAGGCACTTACACACAAAAATATAGCATCATACCCAAATACCAATGTACTAAGAAATGAGCCACACTGAACAAAAGTAATAAGTAGATTTTCCATGATGAATTAGTGATTTCAATACTGGAGTTTCCAATGATTGTGAGAATTAAACAAATCATATGTTGCAAATCAACATTTAAAAAAAGGAGAAACAAATTATTACAAAAATGGAACTAGTACACACACTGTATCTAAACTTGTAGGCTAGTTGCAATTCACATTTCACACCCTTCTGGCTGCAAACAAACAATATTTTCGAAATTGGGACAGGTATCAAATTGTCCTATCACAAACCCCTCACTTATCAAATCCCATCATTCAGCAAAGCTGTTTGGGTTATGATGGAGACAATACACAAACACCAAAAAAGGTAAAACAAGAGAACAAAAGGAGAGAAGAACAACAAAACAAGTGCACATTCACAATAAACAAACACGAAACACAGTCAATAATAATGATGTATGCATCTTGTAAACTCATTCTTATTTCTTTCATATAGCCCAAACAGATATCTATGTTTCACTTAATGTCAGTGCATTCACTGTCAACTTTTTAGTAATGGAAACAAAAATAAATGATAATTCCGAAGTCAGCAGACATGATCTAAAATAACCAATGCTTATTGAAATGTCCAGATATTACAACTATCTCTGAATAATAATATAGCCAAACAATATTAATGACTAGTATAATAATAATACCATAATGTGATAATAACAACATCAACAACGATGCTGACTTGAAGCTGCCTTCTTGAACAGCGGTCGTGTCTTACACATGCAGAGAATAGTCCGATACATTCATGTTACATTTAAAATAGATACCGGTAACAAAAATCCTAGCATCTGCTCGGTGATAAAAGACACAATTTTGCCTAGATCAACAGTTGATGAATTCACTGTAAATATAGAGACATTTCAAAACAAGGTAGGTAGCCAAGCTAGAGTGGTCGGGATTTCGGCAATAGATTTGCAAATCCTAACCCTGATCTATGAAATAAAGGCAAGAGTCTTTGCTTTTTTTCCCCCTGGGCTAGATTACAGCAATCTGGCGGTGTCTACAATTTACAAGCAGCTCGTAATATTCAGATGGCTTTGAGCTGTCACAAGTAATCGCTCAATAACTGTCCCCACTCTTTTCAATTCTGGGTGTGTGTTTTTTCTTGCTTTGGTACCCCTTTCTTTCGTTAGATAGGGGAAGAGTAAAAAAATGAAGAAAAAAAGCAAGTGGCCTCCTGCATATCATGACGCATAAATTCATTTTAAGAGACGCAGATATGCACACGCCAACACTTGAGAGTCAGGGTGTGTGAAGGAATATAGTCTCTCTTTCCCTCCTCTTCCCCATAGCTTAAAGCTATGATTGGGTTCCACACAACATGAGCCTGATGAAAGGAGTATAGCTGGGGTAAAGTAGGGGATTTTTAGGGGTGGGGGATGGGTAAGTGATTCCAATGCCCACGATGTTATGATGCATTGAATGATATACAAAATGGGCTTACTAGTGGGGTAGCTGGGGTGGAGGCAGGTGGTTCGAGAGGGTAGGGGTAGTGGTTCCCATTCCCCATCCCCGTCATGATGCATTAAAAGTAAAACAACATGAGCTGATTAAAGGAGAGGCAGGGCAGGAGGAAGAAAGTTGAAGGGGGTTAAGGGCACTGATTCCCCATCCCCATCACCTAAAGCTATGGTTGGATTCCATACAGCTGAATGAGCAGGGATAGCGAAGTTAAGGGGTGATAAGGGGTTCCTAATTTCCTATTCCCCCATCTTCATGAAAGGGGTGTAAGCTTGACCCCCTTTCACAAACTGAAAGTGAGTTGAAAGTGGACTCTTGAAAGTTCATTAACAATAATTACTGGCCAACTGAGTTGACCGATGGGATTAAGGACTCTATATTTAGCTTTCTAGATTTATTTTGAGCTCTCCATTGCAATCCTCAGGATTAGATCCCATGCATTTTTTTACCTCTACCTTATTGAGACCCTGGCCTTAAGGCATAAAATGGTTGCACAATTAAAGCACCATATTCATATTCATATTCATACTAAATTCAACTATCACAAAATGAAATTAGAATATAAGTTTAACTCTAGAAATTCTTCTGCATTAATAAATGGCGAACCTAGATAGAATTTAGTTTTTATCTTCAGCATCAGCATGCTAGTTCTTATTTTAAATATCCATGACATTTAATCATTGGCTATTCAATGGTGCTAATGAAAGCCAATCGATTGAGCAGAAATGGAACCAAAATAACTCAAATATTTGAAATGCACTAGTGAATTTATAGATTAGGATCAAATTGATGGCTGCTGAAATGTCAATGCTGAAACCAAGCACTGAAGATCAATTGCAAATGCCCTGATTTCACTCACATTCGATGGATTGCAATAAAACACAGAAGATTGGTGACCTAAAAAGCTCTAAATAGTTCTGTAACAGAGTAGGCAGTTTTGAGTAACGGCAAGTCCTTTACGTGTGAGAATGTTCATTTGATATCAATCGTTGGAAGTTTATACGTTTCTGAACTATAAGTTGTAGAGTTATTGTTAATAACTGAGTTCAACAATTTAAGAAATATTTGAAGACCTTCCTGTTTTAATGCTTCATATCAGTTTTAATCTCCATTTTAATTCCATTTCTAAACATCCCAATTTAATGCTCTACACCAGCCCCATTACAGTCTTTATCCTACCCATGCACGAGCATGTTGGAGGTGTTCTGGCCAAACAACATTATCTTCTGATCTCTCGCAAAATACAAGCAAAAGAGAAGAGATCTTTATCCAAAGTGACACAAATGTTGATCAAGGAGATGACGTCCTTTTTCACAAATAATAGGATGCTTCATGGGCCCAGAAATCAGCCTAACAATACAGCCAGAATATGTTTTCCATTTAAACGCCATGTACGATAATTTGTCTCTGAAAGTTAGAAGGCTGTAAACTCATATGATTTTACAAACCCAGAAACCCTTTCGGCTCTAAAGGGATAATTGTGTGTTTTGATGCAACCCAGCAGAGGGCAGGGGGATGTGACTGACATTTAAAACAAATTTCTAGGTTTTTTTTTTTTTTTATTTTAAAATTCAACAGGGACCCAAATAATGGGTTCAATAATCGCTGATGAGAAATGGTGCATTGACATGCATTCACAGGGCAACGAACGCCCGCACAAGGCGCACATACATGTGCATTGTAATCGTACATGTAGATATACCCCTAAAATCAATACATTGATACAATATCAATGACCTTTTATTCCTCCCTTCCCCCATCTCTCTCTCTCTCTCTCCTTATATTTCTCTTTCTCTTCCTCTTAGCTAGAGATATTTTGCTCAGCGTTCGCGCATAGTGCGAGTCTTAGGTCTTGTGAAGACGCACCGGACAAATAACTGGATATTTTGCAAACTATCCCAAGTAAGGCTGTGCATAACAGTGTAATGAGGTACCCGAGTACACCCCAAGGCTTACAAGCGAATACTCCAATATTTGGACGCCATGTTTTTTTTTTTATTTGTTTTAATTTTTTTTTGCCACCACCATACCACGAGCAGTATCCCAAGTCCATCGCCGAAAACGCATGCAATTTTACTTAGAGTTGCAGTTGAAGGCGCCAATTTAATAATAATAATAACGGTAAACAATGCTATTTTTAAAACCAAAGATGGCAGAATAATCCATTTTCCTCCGAGTCCAAACAGAAATCCGGACATTTGGTCCCAGTTGGTGAGTTTGACAGTGCATGAGTTGGGAAAAAATTTACCGACGGTATCATGCCAGTGGCCGCCGCTCTCCCTGGCACGGGTAAGCGCCGGCCTGGACAGTGCCAGGTATTTTTTTTTTTTTTTTTTTTTGCAGCCGAATATACGAGTACGAGAAATCATACTCGAGTAGTTGTCAACCGTGCGGGTACTCGAGCATTCAACTACTCGTTGCAATCCGGACCAATGAAGACGCAAATTAGCTGGATAGTTTGCGATCGGGATAGTTCAAATAGCGGGATATTTGCCAATCTCGAGCTAGTGAAGACAGGCCTCATGTTATTGATACATCACAACATCATGCCCAGGCCCAGGGGCTCAGCTATCTGATTTTTTTAATTCAAGATGCAACAAGCCAGATCAAAGATCAAACCCTCAACCACTGGGGATATAAATGCCCATTGGTGTAAACCAATACACAAACAATATGGTATAACCCTTTCATGACAATCCTTTGTGGTTTGGTTTGGTTTAGCCTTTGATCCATACAGAGCCCTAAAAATATGCCAGACACATGCGTAAAAAGGGCTAATATTTCTGTAAACATTGCATCCATTTATGTTTCATAACTATATGGCGTTTGATGCCAGGAATTTTTGAAAAAATAAAATCCTTAAAAATCCTTAAATTGGCAGGGGTTCAGAGATTCAAAATCAATGTTGTTTTATCAAATGATTTTGCATTTGTAAAACTTTTGACAACATTTTTGCCAATGTGTATTGCCCCTCTCCCCCCCCCCCCCCTTCAAGAACTTTGACAGTACTAATATTTTGTCAGTCTACACCTCATACTCAAACACCTTTAAGTCTCTTCATATTTAGGCAGCAAGGGCATCTGCTTAAATATATCATATGATCTTTAGAATACCTTAATTATGAAATAATTACACTTTTTCTCACTCACTTGCAATGTTTATTAACGTGTGGGTTTGTCAGCCCCCATCCCTGATGAAAGTGTGCCCATATGCCTTTGCAGATCATTAGCGTAAACCAGGACACCCACAATGTGTGACTTGCCCACACAACCTCCCACCCAGAGTGTACAATGTAATAAACAAGTCATTAGTGATCTCGGTACACATATAAACATATTTAACCTTTTTAACTTTTAAAGATTAACCCTACAGCCTCCATCTTTCTAAATTATCTTTCTCAATTCCTTGTTTATAGCCTGTACAGTTCTAGCATTGTACCTCACACGAACCTATATGAAAGACTTCAAATGGCATACAAATAAGCTTAGTGATATCTTTATGTACATTGTAGAATAAACAGCTAATTAAGCATTATTAAGAAAGTCTCATTAATCTCAAATGTTATGTATCTACAGTAATGGAGGGTCATTGTTATCCCATTGCCTATTAGTTCTAAGTGGGCTGTTCTTGTATTTAGCCAAGAGGAATGAATGAATTCAGAAGTAAACCAATTAATGCATCATACAAGAAAATCTAATTACTTAGTAACTTTATTTTCAATAGGTAGGAGATTAGATTATAATTATACACCAGGTACCACCTAGACTCAAGTAATCTGTTATTGTGATTCGTTATGTAACATTTTTTCTAGTTATGTAATAACATCTAATGAAGATGTGAAGTTAGTGCTCTAACTTTGTTTCCGCATGATAAATCAACTTATTGCTTCTCAAAAAGTTTTTAATGTCACATCCAAGCAAAATTTGTCAATTTAGAAGCCACAGATTTAATTCCATTACAATGCATTCAATTTGTCTTTACACGATAAGCCAACGTTTGCTCCAGAAATATTTACTTCCTCGTTATAACTTCAGGGATTTTTTTCTAGTAAATACAGATTTGAGGTACATCCATAGCTGGTGTTAAAAATTCACACCACGGAGCAATTAGTGCCTGAACATGAGTTGAATAATTCTTCAAATAAATGTGGATGTTAAATTCTTCATAACCGAATGCTTTAAACATACTTGTAGCATGTACCTAATGGATTCTATCTGTCTGAAATTATACCTCATAAAGTCAACCAAACACGTTCCTCTCTAAGAGTAGGGCAACCGAATTGTCTTATTGATGGTCAATGTGAATTGACTTCACAATTTCTCAAAATTAATCCACTTCATAATTTCTATCATTATTTTAACTTTTGGGCAAGTAAAATGGTACATGCATGATTCTGGAGTGAGTAATGCAGTTTGTTGCCATTTGACAGGTATAAAACCACTCAGCGAAAAATATTTGATTCTTTAAAAAATCAGTTCATTTCCCGATCACACATCAAGATGATATTCAGCAGCCCCGAGCTGAATAATAGATTCCTGCTAAAAGCACACCGAGCATCATCATAAATATAGAGTGGAGCTTTGATCGCAAATCATCAACCATAAAAATAACTTTTTTTCTCTGGATTCGCAAAAACTAGATGGCGATGATCCATCGAGGAACCTCGCCGAGAAGAACGAACGCACGACTAATTAGCTTAATGGAACAGAGTTTGGTGAGAGAATCAAGAAGGTCTGTTTGATGCACTCAGGAGAAAGACGACGCAGGATGCAGGAATCCTTGAAGCAACTGCTGGGAATAGCTAATGATGCTTTCAGAAAAACACTGGACATTAAACAAACAAAAGTCTGCCCTTGAGCAAATCACTGCTTAAGTCATAGTTAAACATAGCAAATCATGATGCATTATGATTCGTCAAGTGAATGCCACTTGTCAGTCATACAATTCCCTATTCCTGATGCTCTCTGAATAATTTTTCTTAGAATGAACTGTATCTGAGTAATGGTTTAGGTTGTGATTCTATAGTTTGTTTTTAGTCTGGTCATTAATCTATTTTGCTCACAGGAACCGGGTGGCTCCTAGCTATCTGAAAGCCTATGGGATTGAAAGAATTGAGTAGTCAATGGGCTAAGAGAGAACTCACACTTGGGATTCTGTAGCAAACAAATTTGACGTACATAAAACATGACTTAACTTCGGATTGATAAAAGTCAGAATTAGGTCAAAGAGGCTTCCGCATTGTCTGCTGCTATGCTGCAGCATTTTCCTTACAAGTCCTCTTCCTCCTCCTCATCTTGTTCAAATGCACAGCGATGAATGTAACCTATCTGTGCCAATGCCCCGGCTGCCATCGAGCTCCCCAAACCCAGTGGAGCGAACAAATCACCTGTAGGTCACCATGGTAACGAGGATGAGCTCCGGTATCATCCTGGGGACAGAGACGGGGTCTCCGCGGAGGAGGAGACGTAAGGAGAGGAGCGTCAGTCGTAAGAGAGAGCGATACCCACCTGCCCGCTACGACCAATCTCTAAACATTCCATGAGAAATGTATCGGAAGAAATGCATCCAGAGAACTGGATAAGAACAAAAAAGGCAGCCTTAATCCAATTTTGCCGGCATGTTGTAACCAATTTACTGGAGTGCAGAGGAGGAGGCAACTCCTTGGACTGTTTCCTTTTGTTCTTGCAGGTATCAATATGCGCTGGGCAGTGTTTCAGGGGGTGAGAGCAATTTTTCTAAAATGCTTCTCCTTTCATGACATCTGGGCCTGTTCTTATAAGGAGTTGATATTAATCGCAACTTTTTGGGGGCGATTGATTTCAATCACAACTATGTATATAAGAGATAGGAGACTGTAAACTTGCAATCGATTGGAGAATTTGTGATTGATTTGGATCAATGGAAACCCTTTATAAGGTGGGTCCCTGATTTGCAGTTCAACCTACTTCTTAATCTGTACTGAAGCCTACCTATTTGGAGTTGGGTGCAGATAAATTGGAAATGTTATGCTGCCAAAGGATAAGATTGAAATAAATCAGCAGAATGTTGCGATGCTGACAAAATTTAAAAGAGACTGACATTGTTACCCAACATATAGCACTGTATTATACCAATTCATTTAAACCCTAACCTGGGTCTTAAATTACATTTAGCAAAGGAAATCTTAAGACCTCAGAGTAACTTCCTTTGGTATACCTGATCTTGAACGAAAGCTTAAGCCCAGTGACAGGCTTAAATTTTAGTAGATAGAGATAGATAGAGCCATAGAGGTTCACTATTGAAACAGCCAATGCCGAGAGCCAAAAAGGCTTAAAAGTCCATCTAGTTACGGCCCTATGGACTCTTAGCAGATGATATCATCAACAGAATACTGACAAACAAACAAAAATCACAATAAAGTAGCACATAGAGGAGAACAATCAACAAATATCGCCCGATTTTTGAAAACTATGAAATCACAGCGCCATCATCCTACAAAGCATTCAAATCACGCACAGGTTCTCAAACTACCGATGGAGTTCAACGAACTCGTCTAGGATGCCTTACCGAAGGGGACTTCATATCTGGCATCGATGAGGACGCGGTGACCGGTGGGCATCTTGGTTCCGTTCACCTGGCGATTCTTGACCTCTACTTCCCTGTCCAGGGAGAACCATTCACCACTCCCTTCCTGTCAACAAAAGAAAATAAAGAGAGGTTTGTTTTGTTGAGTTATGGTCACTGAGTGTTTGCTTGTTAGCTATGTGTGCAACTTGTGCTGTTCCCGATATACTTTGTTGCTGCAGATCCCATCCATCAAAACAAAAATAAAGCTAGGTGATCAAGCATTTGCTTGTGCAGCCCCAAGACTCTGGAATAACTTACCATTTTAAGTCAGGAAATGACCATCTGTGAATATTTTGAAATAAAACCTGAAAGCACATCTTTTCAATTAACTATAAATCTAAGCATATCAGGAGCTCTTGTAGCACAGTAGAATATATATGTAATGTTGGATAGTTTCTACGCTCCGTAAATGTAATATCATTACTAAACATTGTATGTAGTTCAGTATGCATGAGGATCTATATACTATATAGTAAGATATGAGGCCTCTAATTGGTCATAACTGAAGGAACAAAGAGAATTATATCTTACATACATATTGGTTATTGATACATCCAATATTATTACGTGGCAAATTTAACAGAATTATGCTAAACTAGAAAAAAAATGTAACACAGGATACTGAAATTATAGAAATAGATAGGACTTGCTTCATACCATATATCAGAGCGAGGAGATAGCCTTTTACTAGATACAGTGTGAGTCAAAACAAAAACCCAAATTCAACCTTACATAAAAACCAGTATAATATCTATTTAGTATAAAAAAATTCACCTTGTAGTGTATTGTGTTTCATTTAATTTGCTACTTAATTTGAAAGAGGCAAATTTCTTGGTGGCATATACAGAAAGGATAATCTTGAAAGAAAACATTTTAACCGGGAAGATTGCTGGAAAAAGAAGCAGGGGAAGGCAACACATCATTGTTGGTCAAACAGTTTTTGAGCGTCATGTAACGCCTGGCTGGAATGCTCCCCAGGGAGTGGAGATTGTGCACACAGTGTGTGCAGGCAAGCACTGAATCCAATGACCGGGGTAATAGTTTATTTGTAAAGCGCTTAGAGACATTTGTAATAAGTGATATATAACAATTAAATATTATTATTATTATCACATATTTGCAAAGCCTGAACAAATGGGCAACCAAAATGAAATGAAGATGAGCAGATAATAGACAGAAATGGACGGCCTTGACCGCCAATCTCTGTTACAGACCTGGCACTTGATGATGATGAATATGACACCCTGATCATTAAAATCTAGCTGTTGACAGCACGATTTTAGGTAAATTGCATTCATACCCAGGTTTTGAATGAAATGGAAGGTGAATCCAAAGTTTGATTGAATTATCTCCATTCCAATTGAAAATGTTTCCGCATGATGAAAGTAAGGCCTGAACACCATTCATCCTAAACTTGGGCAAATGCAATTGTGACATCGTTTTGAAGAAATAAAGAAAGAATGGCTAGAACTCAGTCAGCTATGACTGAATTTTGGTGAAAAACTTGTTTTTAAGTTAGAAAAGGTCATTATCATTTTTTACACAATCTAATACGATTCAGCATTTTGACTTGTTCCTTTTCCCCCAGATATTTAGGGCTTTGATATGGGTTTTTTGTTTTCTTGACTCACACTATATCAAGCTGGTAAGAGGTCCCAAACATGGGCAAAGGCTATCGTTTTAAAAAAAATTGGTGGAAAATCTATTAAAGGCCATTATGATATATATAGCACCACTTGCTTGAAACTCAAAAGGCCGTAGACTCTGTGTTAAAGTTAGGTATGAGCTCACGCCTTTCTGGCCCTAAAAAGATGATGCCATCACTATATAAAACAGTATTTTTTACTTTTTTTACTTTTTTTACTTTTACTATTTTAACGATTTTCTGGCTTAAATATGGGTTTGTTTTTTCTTGACTCACACTGTACTTTAGCTGACATGAGAGGAGATAAGATATGAATAAGAAGAAAAAACTGGGGCCGAATAATCCTTGATTATTGTGTCCTCATGATATAAAATGCAAACCTGGGGGTAGCAAGAAAACCAAGCTAACGACCCTGGATGTATTAAGCTCAAATAAGAAAAAAATATATCTTGAATATGTCCCTTGCTTTTAAGAGGAGGAATATAGTAGTGTGCAAGTAAACTACGTGTATATTTGAATAGATATTTGATGGTTAAAAATAAATTAGAGTTCTTGTCAAGTGACTGCATACTGAATGTATCTTCGGATACAAAATACAAAATGGCTGTATATCAGATGTAATACAGATATAGAAAAAAACTCAAGCAAGATTTTTTGCAAATGCATTTCTTCCAAATATGTGTACATTAGAAAGCAGAAGACAAATTGGCTCATGATATATTCCAGTAATTCATTACTCATGTACATTACCGACAGTGACAGGTGCAAACATTACGAGATCCTCTTACATAATGAAAACAATGATTACATCTATAGATGAACCGTAAAGTTCATGTATATGTATAATACATCATAGCCATGGTATATCTTGTTAAGATGATAACATTGTCATGTGCATAGTTTTTAAATTTAGTGTCAGAGGCAAAACCAAAGACTTCAGTCAATTTTGATATAACTTTTATGCATTACATTACTATTACTGCTTTTTAATAAGTCCCACCCCCCCCCCCCTCACACACACACACGCAGACACACCCACACCATGACATAAATAGGCCAACATGTATCATATGGGAGGAAACTGGTTAATTTTTAATCTAAGAGATATCATTATCTCTGCAGCTGTCATTTCAAATGATAAGTCTACACATTAAAAATGATCTTAATCAAGAATACAATATTTCAAGGGAAAACTAGGTCATTAAATGAGGCCCTTTTTTGTGGTTAAGCTGCAAGAACACCTTAGGCCTGTCCTCATCAGCTCGAGTTGGCCAAATAGCCTGATATTTTTTATTCAGGAAATTAGCTTGAACACAAAATAGTGGGCTATTTGGCAGGTGAAGATGCAAATAGCGGGCTATTTGCTTGGGGAAATCTTCCCAAGATTTCTTGGGCTAGTTTGCAAAATAGCCCACTATTTGTCCGGTCCTTCTTCACCAGACCCGGGTTATAATTATACACCAGTTACGTCCCAGATTCAAGTAATCTGTTGTACTGATTTGTTGTGTAACAATTGTTCCAGTTATGTCATAATATCTACTTAAGATATGAAGTTAGTGCTCTAACTTTGTTTTTGAGCTGATGAATACGCGATTTTGTAACTTCGGGCTTATTTCCCAAATCTCAAGCTAATGAAGACAGGCCTATTGATCCCCATTCTTAAGAAATGAATTACAATTGCAAAGTTAAATAGACCATGCACATGAGGGTGGATCAGGTAAACACATTACCATCAAAACCAACACCTCCATCAATTCTACGGTTACATATGATGGCCACTGCCGAGGTTCATTTAAAATGGAAGCCACTCATTTTTGAGAACGGCCTCTGCTTGACCCCTGGATAGATCGTCTGCTGAGTGGGAAGAGGGTGTTAACCCACACGCATTTACACAGTGTTAACACACTTAAGGCTCCCAGCAGACGATACGCTGTCACATGCTTTTAGTGTGAACATTGTCAGGGTAAGATATATATTTGCACTAGAGAGAGAGAGAAGGGAAAATGGGCGAGAGGGAGATGGGTGAGAGGGGGAAGGGAGAGAGGGAGAGAGGGAGATGAGAGAGAGAGGGAGATGAGAGAGAGGGGGAGAGTGGGAGAGGGGAGGGAGAAGGACAGAGGGAAGAGGGGAGAAGAGGAGGGGGAGGAGTGGAGGAATGGGGCAGGAGAGAGATATACAGAAAGGAACAAAGATGAGATGGCAAGAGAGTGAGAGATAGAAAAGAATATCGAATTGGGGGAGAGCTAGAGTGGGAGAGAGTGGGAGAAAGTGGAAGAGAGGAAGAGACAGAGGTAGAGGGATGGGGAGGAAGGAGGAAGACACGGAAGAGAGACACATTACCTATCATTGCAATCATTAGTGAATGTGGTGGGGGAAGGGGGGGCGTTTAGTAATCAGACACACAATGACTTTGTAATAAGGATTATTTTTAAAGAAACTCATTAATAAGACAACCCTTGAATGACTCCTAGGTGTCCCTTCAAATTGCATTCAGTCTCAAGTTGAACATGTCTGTTTTGCAATGAGAAGGGGGAGGGGGTGTCCCATCAGTAATCAGATACACAATGACTATGTGATGAAGAAGTTTACTTTTGATTTATCATGCCAGGGACAACCAAACTGCTCTCATTACCCTGAGGGGCATCCGTGCAATTTCATTTGACTCCTCCCCTGTGGACCATGAGCATGCCTCAATCTCCATGAATCCTGTCATTAAGTTGACAGCTTTTTATCTTAAAGGTATCGTTTAACAATGTTGAATCTGAGATGCATGGCCCTACTTGTTATCAGTGTCTGTGATATGGTGTTATATTGAAGCCCTAAACAAATTGCGCTTTAAAATCAAGATCATGAAGTGCCTCAAAAAATTAAAAATCTTTGAGTGACCAGTTTTACCATACTCGTTTTCCCCAATAGATGGAGTGTTATGAAAACTGTTATAGGAAAACACAAAATTTTATTTCGATTTCCAATCATAAATATCTTGATAATCAGACAGGCGATCAGCTTGTAAAAGACATGGGGTTCCAGACTGACCTAAAGGTTTATAATTATCATTGCAGCATGAGCTAAATCCAGGATGTTGTTTCAGAATCTGAGACAAAGTTACCCAATCCCTTTAAGTTGACAGCTTTTCATCTTAACGCTGCCTCACATTGTCTCATAGGTACTTGTTTCGTCATTTTCCAAGGCATGGTGGTTTCATAATGTGCCCGGGATGGGGATCTGTTTCAAATTAATGTCTGAATGTTTGGCGCTTACTAACTTATATAATAGATGTCTTACATCATCAAATTCAAATTTGACAAAGCATAAGGTGGCATTATTCTCAAAGTAAAGATAAGATCATTCTAAATATATATTTTTTTCCAATTTTTTCATTTTCTTTGAATTGTTATGAATCTCCAATGTATCAAAAAATACATCTTGGCAATTTTCTAGCAAAATGTGCTATAAAGTGTTTACAGTGAAATTTGACCTTTTAAAATAAATGCAACTTTCTAAATATCCAATAACCAAAACTTCAAAAAAATTGTTTTGAATTCATTTAAGCACTTTGATTACATTTAGAAATTAAAAGAAGTACTAAAAGGATGTTTTTGTAATATTTATCAAATCTACATCTCTCTATCTTTCGCTTCTCATGACAATTTCTGTGTATTTTCTCAGTAATTTAAGCAAAGATGGAAACACAAAGTAGTTATAACACCAGGCAAGGAAGCAAAGATGAAAAGTCTCAGTCTTGCTGGTATTTTTCGATCAGCCACGTAAGAATGTCGAACTAGAAGCCCATTTTCCTTATCATCCCATAGGAAATCAATACAATCATGGTCCGAGCATAATCAAATGAGAACATCTCATTATTAACTTACTGTCATATCCAGGCAAGAGCGATAAAATGTTGAGAAAATATGCCAGCAATATTGATCTAATTATCCAATAAATCCAAGTCGTGGGACAGATAATTATTCAAGTTGTTACAAATTATTGAAGAACAAACATTTTTGAAATATCAAGCATGACAGTTAGTTGGAAGCATGTAAAACTGCATCAAACAATGATTTTTTGTTGTGTTGGGGTCGTTAAAAGGCACTTGACATGGCTCTTCCTTAAATTTAAGTTTCAAGAAAAAGTTGGAAATTGCTTGACAAACTGTAGTGGCCCAAACAGACAAGTTCACAATGCGAAAGGAAAATTGTCGGCTATGTCAGTGCATCTAAAATATAACAACCTCACTTTATAACCTGAACAATGTTGATATTACTGAGCATAATTGAGCGAGAAGAAGCTTACAGTAATTTTTCATCCTATTACTATGGTTCTGCCACTAGGATAGGCAATAACAAGTTTCATAATCTTCCCATATTTGCAATCAAGATAACATCTTTATGTACTACAACGCTTTGTTGAGGCTATCTAATGTTGCACATAAGATGTCTGCAAACGTACCGCCCACCCTTTAAGGTCTGCCTATCTATACACATTGCTCTCAAATCAATTTTGCATCCCTCCTGGCACTGCTCATGGTACATGAGTTTGTTTGATGTAATATCATGATCTCTCCAAGAAATCCACTTGATATTTTCAGAGGGGGGGGGGGGGGCGGCAGTTTGTGATTTTTTTTCTTCCATGACATGTTTGGCAATCTCCGGCAGTGATGGATATGAACTGTAGGTGA
This sequence comes from Strongylocentrotus droebachiensis, assembly GCA_035222895.1. NCBI lineage: Eukaryota > Metazoa > Echinodermata > Echinoidea > Camarodonta > Strongylocentrotidae > Strongylocentrotus > Strongylocentrotus droebachiensis. The sequence continues at coordinate 133,037 of JAVYIG010002524.1, read as the reverse complement.
CTCAGGATACCCAAAGGCACCATGTTAAGAAATAGAATTATTGATATTCTGGGAATAAAAGATTGTCGAAAAGTGCATGTTGTACTTGGGTTTTCATGGTATAGCAACATATCACACCTTCCTTTCTTAGTTCTATCTGAACTGTTTTTGTTGTTGGTGACGATAGTAGTCAGCATGTTTGTATCCTTTGTATCTCTCTCTCTCTCTCTCTCAGACTAACTCAATCTCTTCCTGTGTGTGTGTGTGTGTCTCTCTCTCTCTCTCTCTCTTTCTAACTCTCCCTCTCTCTCTTTCTAACTCTCTCCCTCTCTTTCTAATTCTCTCTCCCTCTCTCTCTCTCCCATCTCTCCTCTCTCTCGATTGCTATCTCTTCCTCTACTATAGTCCATTTCCATAGCTCTCTGGATATCATCATAATGAGCTGCAATGGAGCTAACCCAAGCGGGTGATTAGATTTGGACCGTATTGTCCCGCGAGAACCAGACGGACGTTAACCCTGCGTCTAAGTACACGCCTTAACATCCTGCTGGCTCTCAGTAGAAGTTATGTTCCACGGTCTAGATTCCATCATCCACCTTGGCTCACTGCCTTGGCTCACTGCCTTGGCTCACTGCCTGTATGCTCACTCATAAGATTCTAGTTCAAGGTCCCAGAGCGAAAGAGCTTCCGGAAAAGACAGTGCATCTCACACACCCCATTCAGACAACCAAAATTCATTGTATAGCTATGCATCAACCATAGCTTTAGAAAATGATCAATTTTTACTAGTCTGAACAATGTTTAAAGGCATCGTTTAACAATGTTAAATCAAAGATACACGGCCCTACGTGTTTATCAGTGTCTGTGATATGGTGTAATATTGAAGCACTAAATGCGATTCAAAATGATCAAGAAGCGCCTCAAAAAAGTAAAAATTGTTTGAGTGACCAGTTTTTTTCATACTCGTTTTCCCAATAGACTGTAGTGTAAAAAAAAACATTAGGAAAACGCAAAATTTGATTTTGATTTCAAATCATGAATATCTTGATAATCAGTCAGTCAAAATGAGCAACTGAGCTATCATTCGAGGGAGGTATGACACCTACCTGGTCACAGAAACACTGTATAACTTGTCGGGGCTTATCAGTAGTGTGCATGTATGATTGGACAGCTGTTGTCTAGACTAACTCTGTCAAACATTTATCAACTGACCTTTTTCGAAACTAGTTTCTTTACATGATGTTCCTTTATAAGATACTCTTGTGTACGCCCTTTTCACAATACTATGTTTCTCCACATGACATTTCTTATAAATTATGTATAATTTTGTTGTAGTCTGGATGAGCTAAATGAGACTGCATCACGTTGATGGTAGTATAGGATGGGGGTTACAAGCCATGCACTCCTGATCAAGCATGAATATCATTTCCTGTTTAAACTCGACCTACATCAATGATGATACACCATTACAATCACTGCACATGTGATGGTGAGTCTGTTCTTCCAAGAATTATGGTTAACGGCGTGCACTTGATGGGGTGTACATGGGGTGTGGGTGTGGGGGAGGGGATGTGGGTGTGGGTGTGGGTTACGGAGAGGGGGGAGTTTGCAGGCACAAACCCCTGTTAGTCACTGTGTGTAAAATGTCAGCGCTGTGAGACTAGGCAGAGAGGATAATGCATACGTACAGGCTCTGTACTTTGACACGGCCAGAGACTGGCAGAGTATTGACATCATATTAATGAAAAGACAAAACTATGAATTTTAATATGATATATGAATCATATTATCATTTTTTTTCTTCAGAACCAATGAACAATCACTAATAATGCTTTAGTACGCACACTTGATGGAGTCTGATTTTAATGGGGGAGGGAGGGGGTTGGTATCATAATAATAAAACCTAAATATATTTCATCATGACCTATCCATCTAAGTGCTCTCGTTGGGGTATGCTTGTTATAGGAAGGGGGTGGTGGAATATGATGTTGCATATCATTAATAAAAATAATTATATCTCAAATATATATCCTTGTTTTTGCATCTTAATCTCCAAATGTCAGTGTTGTGATGCAGAAATTTATCTCAGTTCAAACTTTATGGGGTAAGCTTAGTTAGTATTGTCTGTGCTTGGGGGAGTCGAATCATACTGAAATATATCAATATCATATACTGTAAATCACTGCACAGGTGGTGATTCTTTTACATGCTCACATAAATGTTATCGCAGGATCTTTTTAATCCAGCGTACTATGAAAGCAATCTTAATGGGATACACGTGGGTGGTGTTTGTGTTGGTTTGAGAGAGAGAGGTTGGAGAGAAAGAGGTTGGAAAGAGGGAGCGGCAGACTCAATAACACACAGCATCAAATCAAAAACAACAAAAAGGTATATCCTTTGGACTAATAACATGAAAACTATGCCATGTCAGTGATGATCGACTGCAATCAATGACCACAAATCCATGCTCAGAAATTATATATACTGTGGTTTATACTGCACACTCTTGATGTGGATTGAGTGGGTGGGTGATTATAGGGCAGGTGGCGCGTAAAAGAAGACATCACATCACGGAAGGGTATGTTCTACTTTGATCTGGTAAAACTACCATTTTGGAAATCACTGCTCTGAAGGGCAAATAATGAAAAACAAGTACACACTTCATCCCATGTTTCTTTAGTGGAAAAGTAAATAAAATATGAAATAATTTGACGTATACAATTAAGAGTCATTCTTTTCTCTTCTTGTTATACTATTGTTATTGGACCATTCTTTATTGTTGACTGCATAGGGACTCTTATAGACGACAAGGTCGAAACCCACCAATGCTAAATCATATCTCATTGCTTTGAATGTTGCTAAATCATTACACAATTATATTTAGTTCTATTTTCTAATAAAATAATGGACAATGCTAAAAGTGTGATTTTTTTTTTCTGACTCATACACTATAAACTTCCGGTGGCTTCATTCATCTACACATGACTTTACAATAATGTGGACAGGTTTCTTTGATCTTTTCAAGGTCATGTACTAATCAAGCGTGTCCATTCCACCTGTATGTGCATGTAAAAGTGTCTTGCTATAGGCCTGTTCACACAGCCCAAAGACCATTATGAAAAAACCATCAGGGTTTTTTTACTGTCATTTATTCTACTAGAAACCCCATAAAACACATCAGTGATTGCTCATTCTGGTTTTTGGCGCATAGTGCGCATGGGCAACTTGTCGTTGCTCTGCAATATGTAATGGCACGGAAGCGAGGTGTGTCACGTGACCCAAAACCGGAATCATTTAAGTAATTACACTGCAAAAAACTGTTAAATTTCTGCTGGCATTAAAAAAAAACACTCTAGAGGTGGGTTTTTAATTTTGGGATTTTTATCATGTTTCATCCTGGTTACCAGCAGTTGCCTAGAAACTTCCAACAAAAAACCGGAAAGTACCGTAAGACAAATTGATGATTTTTGCTGGCAATGAACATTCAGCTTTTGTCATCAGCATGTAAAGGCACATCCTACCTCCACCCCTTCCTCAAAGATAAAGTTGAAGGCTGGTCATGAGATTTCATTGGAAAAGAAACTGGCTGGAAACAAATGGCAGAGGTTAATTATGTAGTACCGGTGGTACTGATGTAGACTATACTGAGGAGTTTCACACGTAGAATGATCAAAGTGATAAGAAATTGACTTTATCTTGTGGAAAATCAATGCACTGCAACAAAAACACGCATATGTGGCATGAGAGATTGGTCAAAACTATTCAGCTCTTTCTCATATTTCAAACAAGTATATTATTAATTTTTTTCTGTCTGTAATATATGTTAAATTGGATTAAATATGAGTGTATTTGAAAACTAATCCTTTTGAAAGGACATTTCTACTGTTTCAATCTTTCAAACTACCACACAACAAATGGGAAAGCTTACAAATCATTCTTCATCTTTAAGATCTCAACAAACTCTTTCATATCATACATACAGCAACTGTTACTATAGTACACAGACCATGCATGAGTAGATCAGTGATACGCACAAGCAACCAAGCTCATATCCGTATGCCCACACACATGACATAGCTAGCTAGATGATCCAATTTATTCATACGAATCAGTCATGTAATTGGAAGAGAGTTGTTATATGCACACAAACTTAACTTACCAATGGATTATGACTGATTGTGCCCATTAAATAATGGATCACTAATGATGAACTTCACACTCGTTTATTTTAAACCTTGGTCTGTACAGATGTGTTTTCCCATTAAGAATCTTCATCATACATCAGTTAACACACCCACGTAACATTACGGGGGATTTTTTCTTTTATTAACCACTAGTTGATGTGATTTTCTGATGATTATCTTTCACCACGCAAGTTATCCTTCTGATTCTTCAAATTAAACAAACTAAATTTCAGTAGATTCCTTTTATATCAAACTCAGTAAAATTTAATCAAGATAATTAATTGCTACATAAAACAGACTTGAAAGAATCTCAGAAACACATATTGATCTTGTATGTTCTTTGTGCAAAACATATGTCAGAGTAATAATGATAATGAATTAATCTGTAGAAATCTGTAAGTATGAAATAGAATTTTTTTTCTGTATTGTTATGTCTATTTTGCGCTTTAAAATTTGATCTTTAACATTATTATCATTACTAGTAGTAGTTGTAAAAGTAGTAGTAGTATAAGTAGTAGTAGTATAAGTAGTAGAAGTAGTAGTAGAAGCAGTAGTAGTAGAAGCAGTAGTAGAAGTAGTAGTAGAAGTAGTAGTAGCAGTAATAGCCGAAGAAGTAGTAGTAGAATTAGTAGTAGTTATATTTTTAAAATTATTGTTATTATTATCATTATTGTCTTTATCATTATCATTTTTATTATCATTATTATCATTATCATTGTTATTATCATTATTATCATATGATATTATTAACCCCCCCCCCCCCCCTCCTCAAATATTTAATTTCTGTCAATTTCTACAAATATTCTCACCTAATCCCTGTAATCTACTTATAGAATTTGAATCTTTAAACTTTAACAGTTCCTCACTCTCGAGTCCATCTTGCCTTAAGATTAAGCAAAAGCATCTTATTTCTTTTTCTAAGATATACTCCAACTGTTCATATATTCTCCCTTTAGCCATCCCAAATTTAGACGTAAACTTTTAGTCCAATATTTGCCCGCCTTCTCGGTCACGTTCCTGATGAATTATAAATGCGAGGCAGGTCGGTCATTTTGTTTCTTTCCAGGCAAATGCTTATTTGCATGAAACACTTCCAATTGTAGCTTGCAGTACCAGCTCACTGATTATACTTTCATGAAGCTCATTATTATTTCATTCATAATTCCATTTTCACGCGAGGTGCGATTGCAGATGCAATTACAGCACTGACAGTGACAATGCATCTCGCTTCGTAGCTGGAAACAGGTGTGGGGGATATCTACTGGGTCATTTTCTGGATATTTTTGACACAGCTACTGTTAACCTGCACAAGTTCCAATCTCCCGTCGGAAATCCATTCTATTTGATATTCAAACACTGCACGCCCTCTCACTTAAATTAATCATGTTTCAGATGATATGAATGGAAACAGTTTTACTCTTGAGTTAAGAAATGATATGTGTGGTCATTAAAAAAGTATGTGATATTTGGAGCACAACACATATATTAGTGAACATGGACTTGATAGAAGAAAAGTCTGGATATATCTTATATTATGATGATCTCCTATAAGTTATTCTTCCTATGATATTTAAATCTATAATACATGAAGAAAATCATTCAAACTGTTCAAAAGTCTATGTGCAATATTCAATGTCAATGCCAGACCCTCTAATATTATGATAAGCTCCTATACAAGCCATTCTTCCTAGGATATATAAATTTATAATATACGAAGAAAAGCCAGTTGAACCGGTCATGAGAATATCTGCAATTTGAAATTCAGACAATGTAATATATTGATGAGCTTCTCCTAGCTATTCTTCTTTAGAGATACAAATGTTTAACATATAAATATATGGTTGATTTTTCTCCGCATATATATATAAAATTTGAAGAAAAGTCAGTCAAACTGTAAACTATTCAAAAGTCTACGTGCTTTGTAAATGCAAGGCTGTGCAATATCATGATGAGTTCCTTGAGCTATACATGACCCATGTACAACCCGTGCACGTATGAGCCTGAGTATATGGAGCGGATCACTCTTTATCCTTCATCTATCAGGAGGTAATATAGCATGGCGGAGAACACACTCCACTGCTTCCTACAGACTATAGGCCTGTCTCCACTATCTCAAGATATCCAGCTATTTGAACTATCCCGATCGCAAACTGTCCAGCTAATTTGTGTCTTCATCAGACCGAAGAAGCAATTATTTAATTAGAAGGATATTTGGTCAGGATTGTCATCCCAAGATATCTTGGGATAGTTTGCAAAATATCCAGCTATTTGTCCCGTGCGTCTTCACTAGACCGAAGATTCGCAATACGCGCTTACGCTGGGCAAAATACCTCGAGCTAATTTCTCAAGATTGAGTTTCAAGTTTCGAGGTCGAATCTCGTGATAGTGAAGACGCGATTTGTAACTTCGGGATTATTTCCCAAATCAGGAATAGCGGGCTATTTGGCAATCTTGAGATGATGAAGACGCGCCTACTATCACCTACATCAATCACATTCATTTCCACATACTTCCCTCCCGCTTGCCCCCAAGTCTAAGGTCTTTTTTATCTTCAAGGTTTTAGCATAATGTTCATCGATTATCACTGATCTTCAAACCTGCTGTCTGTTTTCCCCCAGCATAACCCTTCTGCATGTTAAAGATAGTATTATCACCATCACTGACTTACATTCATTTCCACATACTTCACTTCCGCTTCCCCCCAAGTCTAAGGTCTTTTTTATCTTCAAGGTTTTAGCATAATGTTCATCGATTATCACTGATCTTCAAACCTGCTGTCTGCCTGCCTTCCCTGAACGTATGCTAATGTTTTCTCCCAGCCTAAGCCTTGTGTATGTTGAAGATAGTATTATCACCATCACTGAATCACATCCATTTCCACATTTTTCTCACTGCTTTCCCCAGACACTGAGGTCTATTTATATTCAAGACTTGAGTACTATGTTCATTGATTTACAGTGATCTCCACTACCCCCCCCCCCCCCCACCCCTTGCCCCTACTGCTTTTCAACCTAACATAAACTTTCTGCATGTTAAGGATAAACAGAATATAATAGCAAACAGTCACTGAATCTCATTCATCACCGATCACACATCCCCTTCTCTCCTCCAACCTTTCCATTTTCAATCACGGTACTACTTTAACTGATTCCATTCCTGCCCCCCTTCCATTTCCAAGAATGCTGTGTCACCTCCTCCGGGCCTTATTCATCTTCTTTATGTCCAAGTCAAATCACTTATTTCTTTCAATATAGGCTGTTCTGGATGCTATAGTAACAACAAGGATGCACTATAATTGTCTTTTTTTAAATGTAATGCTTCCTGGGAGAAATTTCAAATATTTAGACATATTTTGCGACTTACAAATTGTTTTCAATTCTTATGCTCAGTTTAGTTATGACCACTCTTAGGTTTGATATTTGATATATTAAAGGTATAGACCAGTTTTGGAAACGCTCCCCTCTCAAAAAATGAAATGAAAGCTCTCATTACTAAACATGTGAAAGAATATGTTTTGACCAATAAGTGATGATACAAATTTTGCAGGGAAACTGATATATTTGGTAAATTATCATATCGATTCGGCCTGGATAGATATCGCAAATGCACTTCAACATGGAACATTTGGGCATATATTTCTGCAAATTTAGGTTGAAGTTTTGCCATCTAAACCTCTGAAGGCAATATTTAAACAATATTGAATGGATATTTTGCACCCAAAACCCTTGAACCGCAATTTTATCAATATTGGTCTATATCTTTAAAGTGTCCTGTTTTCACATCTTCATTAGATAGCATTCCAAAGTTGTATTTGCTAAAACCTGATGCTACATTCTGTCATTGATTGTTTGTTCAGAGCCAGATGGATGTTACAATCTGTGTTAGAGTTTATGAGTTGGCACCCTTCTGGCTCCGAACACACATATAATCTGTTGGATGCAAGAGGGTCCTTATCAGCATCAAATGATATATGACAATATCTTACCAAAAACTAAACAATTGAAATGGGACAATTTTCAATTTGTGCATTCTAAGGTAGAGAGAGAGAAAGACAGAGACAGAGACATAGACAGAGATAGACAGACAGAGAGGCAGAGAAACAGAGAGACAGAGAGAGAAGAGACAGAGAGAGAGAGATAGAGAGAAAGAGAGAGAGAAAGAGAATGAGACAGAGAGACAGATAGAGACAGAGAAACAGAGATGTAGAGAGTGAGAGACAGACAAACAGAGAGACAGAAATAGAGAGAGAGAGAGAGAGACAGACAGACACGAGACAGAGACAGAGAGAAAGAGAGAAAGAGACACAGAGAAAAGGAGCACTTAGACTGTCAAGGTATCACCAATCTGGGTTAAATCCTTACATACATCTCAAACTTAAATCTAGCAAGGATACTTATACAAATGTTATCCCTCAAGGGAGCAATCTATAAAGCTTTTCATGCGATTGAAATTCTCCCACATCTCCATATACAATATTAAACATTATTTTCATATAAATAACATGTCAAGAATTAGTCCCGGTCGGTTTCGAAGTCTTGCATTCTTTTAGAATATCTATACATCTTGAGTTCCTAAACCTCAGTTTATATATCTCTTTCAATGTAGTTTTTGGCTAATCCTCTTTCGAGATTCTAAACCGATAAAACAAAATGGTAAAATTTACTTCCAGAATTATATAATTCTGCTCATGTTGTCAATTTTCAATCCCAAATACATATTGTAACAAGATGAACAAAATTTACGATGTAGCCAGAAATTAAGAATAATTTCCTGGACACCCATATCAAAAATCATTTACAGATTGCTTGTTTAAATTGGTCAAGAATAAAAGTATGTTAACTTCTATTCCCATAGATATATTTTGTCGCAAGATGAACAAATTAAGTAATACAGCATGGATTTACAAGGATTTCAGATTGGGCCCAAATCATAAGAGTTGATTTACTGATTACACTTTAGCTTGAGAAATAAGTGTGAACAAATATTTTGGTTATCACAAATCATACACACAAATAAAAGGCTGATAAGCGAAAAATTGCAAAAGCAAGCAAGAAAGACGAAATAAAACCCATGAGCTTCCAGAGACTTGTCTTTTATATACACTAGCTGAAAGGATGACGATAGCTAGCACTACTTACTAACAGGAGGCCCACTTTCACAAGTCATTTCACTTGTCTGACAGCGTTTCCTCTTTTCCCAAAACATCAAACTCTCCATTATCTCTTATAACCACAAATTTGCATAATGCCTGCTGAGAGCCAGAGGGGCGTTAACTTATGTACTTCAACAGTGTTCAACGTCCTTCTCGCTCTTAGCGGAAGATACTGACTGAGAGGATGAGTCAACGGTAAATGTGATGAAACAACCAAGGATGTGTGAAAAACAGGAGAGAGATAAAGATGAGAAGAAAGAGAGAGAGAGGAGAGAGAGAGAGGGGAGAGAGAGAGAGGGGAGAGAGAGAGAGGGGAGAGAGAGAGAGCAAGTGAGAGACTGACTGTGAAATCGCTACAAAGAAAGCAAGAGAAGAGTCAAAGGCATAGAGACAGAGACAACAGAGAGAGAGAGAGACAGAGACAAACAGAGAGACAGACAGAGAGGGAGAGATAGCATTACAGAAAAGTCAGAGAGAGGAAAGAAGGGAGAAAGACGGAGAAAGAGTGGAGGGAGCAAGACAAAAACAGAAGAAGTTTAAAAGAGAGCAACAGAAAAATAAAGAGATATGTAGTGGAGGATAAAGGAGAACATGTTATAAGAGATGATAGGAGAAAAAGGGAAAGGGGAAAAAAATGGGAGTCAAATATGGAGAAAGAAATAAAGAGAAAATGAAAACAATGTTATAAGAGATGATGAAAGAAAAAAGGATAGGGACAAAAATTGGGAGATAAATGAGGAGACAGAATAAAGAGAAAAGGAGAAGGAGGGGGAGAGAGAGAAAAGCAAAAAAGAGAAAGAGAAGACAAAAAAAACGCATACAAGAAATGGAGGATTCATAGAGACATGAAATACAGAACAGGTAGAAAGGATGAATTTATTTTCTCTTCCTTTTTGTTTTCATCTCAAAAAGTACACTCGGTAACAAGAACGCGCTCAGTCATACATGTATGCATTTCTACTCTCTTTTTGCGTTTCCTGTCGTGAAACAAAACACCCCTGAATACATTGATGTGAGTTTCAAAGGACATCGTTTGCCTCTCCACTCCAAGTACCTGTGATTGTCATACATAGCTAATGGGCCGGGGCTGCAATACATGCAAGGGGCAGTTCACATTGAAAATGTAGAGAGTGTCTGTATTGTCACATGAAGTCAACTTTGAAGGCAGTTTAAGATATTAAGATACAAGGGATGATTCACATTTGAATTCTAAGACAGAAAGGGAATGCTGTTCGCCTCCCAAATCCAAGTACCTATAATTTTAATACAAAGCTAATGGGAGCTGGGCTACATACAAGGGGCAGTTCACAATTGAATTTTAAGATATAGAAAATGTGATTGCCATATTAAGCTAATGGAGGTGTGTTACATACATATACAAGGGAGGGTTTTACATAGAAAATATAAGACTAAAGGGTGTCTGTGACTGTGAAACATTCTTTAATAATGGGGCTGTAATATACACAGGAGTATTTCATATATTACAAATTAAAGACACAGAACTAATCGTCCTTCCATTCAGAAAGCTAAGGCCTAGTTGTTGAAGTAACTTATAAGTTCTTTACAGACGTGCTGCAGTCATGTGGATGTTCATGTTACATAGGCTTCATTTTATCATGTGAATCGGTATCCTGCACGCGATGCACTATCAAGATATTCTTGTCTCTGCACTTTTATATCATCCAGAATGTAATAGAAGATAATGTTGACATTCATGTAACTTCACCTTGTTTGCGATAAAATATTGGGATCAAATTTGGGGATTGTTTTACTTTCTGGGAAAACCGAACACACTATGCAAATAGAATTTTAGCTTTTGCAATCACACATTTAACAACAATAAGCTTGAAAACATGAAATACGCACTGCATCTGAAGTGTTCCTTTCTATATCTAATGTCTTTTTCATGCCGATAAATGCATTTCGAGCATGTTATGATCTAGTTCTGCATGACATCCTAATCCTTATTCATGAAAACCATCACAGCACTTGATAAAATCAGTAAGTATTAAAGACCAGTATTGAAAACTGGTGCCTTATCCAAAGGCACTGGTGAACTGACTGTGTCTTCCAAGATAATTAATGCTTAATGCACTGAGCCATACCACCAGTAACATAGCTACATTAGACATACATGTGTGTCCTCTCTAAATAAATTGCCACAGAAAAAAAACAGAGAAAGATAGAAAGGGGAGAGGACGTTTTTTTAAAAGATAATACAGCGCCCTTAAACATTCTTCTCTCTCTCTCTCTCTCACTGTGGCTTTCTTCTCTTGCATTTCATCTGGTTACTATTACTCATGCAACCCTCATGACCTACATGTAGGTGCCCCCACGGCTATATATACCCGCACTACAACACTGCATACTGCCTCCTGACAGTTCACAGGAGGTTACGATCCACGCAAAGTCCTCTTGCGCAACCCTTTCCAAATCAAGCGTCATCAGAAACACAAATGACAGTCATTCTGGCAAGGCCCAATCACAACCGAGTCCAAACCAAGTTAACATTGATTCAGAAACCCCCGGCTCCTAGCTGCCAAGTATTACCATCCACAGGACCCAGATCCTCCACAACCCTGGAGGGTGTTTCACAAAGCCCTTTTTCAATGACAAATGACAAATATCAATGACAAATCTGCTGATAACCAATCAGAAGCAAGGATTTCAGTAGCTTATAACAAACACTGTCATCTGTCACTGATGACAAGTTTTGTGAAACGGGGCCCAGCTCTCATGTGTGTCCAAAGGGCCGGCTCAGACTGACCCGAAAGTTAATACACTAGATGAATATTCTACCAAGTTAACGGTCACTACTTATCCCAATTTTCCAGCAGTCAGACTGCAGTAAAGTGGGTATGGGCTGGGTTATGCTGTCCTGAATACATCTCCATAAAGGTTACATGTAAACTAGACGATTGATGACGGGTTTGGATCTGGGAGTCAACAGCATGAGTGTCGAGTGTATAGTATTCTGGCGGCGGTGCGACCGTGCGATCCAAGTTTTCAAGATGGCCTATTGACCTAGATGGATCGCGAGAGGGCATGGATGTGTGTATATATATATATATATGAGAATGAGAGAGACGGAGAGAGACAGAGAGAGACAGGAAGGCCAGAGACAGAAAGAGACGGAAGGACAGACAGATAGACAGAGGAAATATGTATTGCATTGTCCTCTCTTCGGTCCGCTTCCATTTTCTAGCTTTCGTAACTATGTACCAAAAAAGTATTATTATAACGGATGGCAAATCAAGTGATCGTAAAGTTTACACTTGAATACTCTCACTGCACTTTTGATAGTTTGCGGGATGAACTGACTTGAGAAAGGATTGCTTAACATGCGGTGAAGTGCCAATAATGTTATATTGGGTTTTATGCTCAGAAAAAGGCAAGAAATGAGTAAAAAAAAAACATCCTGTTCAGAGCCGGAAAAGCGTAAACTCTGTGTTAAAGTATATTAGTTAATGCACTTCTGAATAACTATCAATGTATCATAACTACTGAGAAATTAATATAACTAGAAACCATCTTCATTTTATTCAAATGACATTTCTAAACAATGTTCCAAGTTTATCAGGGAAGCAGAAGACCGCCCACCATCAAATTGCAGGATCAAGATAATAAGATGAGATCTCAAATTCTTATAAACCAGGTACCCCTTATCATTGAAGAACATCAACTATTCGGAGCATTCAATTTCATTTCAAGGTTTACTGGATTTATCTTCTCAAGCAATTTTCCCTCCCCCATATCATCTCTGCCCTTTGTCAATTCCCGGCAGATAAGAGGGGATTTTCCCCCTAAGGGAGACTGATGTTCAATCCCTCATAAGACAATGATTTGAAATGAAAACATGCCAAACAGGATGAATGGTTTATTGTTCTTATAAAAATTATTCAATTATTCATTGTTTCAAATACATTAATATGTCTGTTTCGGAGCCGGAAAGGCCTTAATTGATATACTTTAATAGAGAGTTAATGCCCTAATGGCCCTCAACAGATGAATTAGCTGACAATGATGTATTATATCTCACGATACACTATTAACTTATTTTATTTTTGTCATTTTATTTCATTTCAAATTCAGAAATCGTTGTTACTTGTTGTCCCTTACAATGATGGGTAAGGCTGGCCTTTCCAAACAAACAAACAAGCTGTATAGACAAAAATATTAAAAAATTAAATTCTATTATCAAGTGATGAATATAAAGAGAAGATAATAGGGTAGTGGTAACAATACTTGTTGATTTATAATAAAAAATTCTTCATTAGAGGGCGACAAACAGTTTTGCTTTAAAAAAAACGCTTGCCTTGCTACACATGAAGCTCTGTCATATTCTATTACAAAATGATGTTTTTGACACTTGGTGTCACAACTCTCTGCTCCTTAAGAATTATTACAACAAAATCTTTCTGGCATGAATGAGCTTGTTAAATAGTAGATGCAGGTGCAATCACTATGGAAAAAACAACTGTAATAATTAACCATAGCCCTCATCATTTCTGCTATCTCCCAAAGATCAATTACTATGCAGTGATTCTTCAACAAAACATCCTTCATCAACTCTCATCCCTCTAACTGCATTTCTTATGTTCTAAAACAGTAAGAAGAATTCACGATAACTGTCATAACCAAAGAATCTCATTTTTTTAATCTTAGATATATTTCATGACAAACGAATCTCAACTGGTTGTCTCCTATATTCTCATATTCACCATAGGTTCAATACAGGCAACCGGTTAACATTTTACATGAGCCAAGATTGATCAACCATCTTTCAACTCCAATTAACATTTCTTAAAAGTCAATCCGTTATGGTCAACAAAAAGGCATTTTTTTTAATGCAAACTTGAAGAAAATGGCAACCGCATCAATTCTTTGGTAAGACGCGGGATTAATTGCTCGTCCGCAAGACACCCTTGTCAGATCTGGTTGCCTTGCAGGAGGATCGATATCTTTAGTCCTTTTCGCCGAGCTTTTGTCACTAACTGCCAGTTCAGACCACAGGAAATTTATACAAAACTTGAATAAACTCGTATAAAGAAACGTTGTATGAAGAAATGTTTTATAAAGAATCATCTTATAACACAAGGAGTGTACAGACTGGAAAACATTGTTAATAGAAACGTCACATAGCGAAATTAATTGAACTAGCTGAGTTGACATGACAGCTAGCCAATCATTAGGGCCCGCTCTTGATAAGCCCCGCCCAGTTACATGATTTTTGTAGGATATAAGCTGAAACAGGCACTTTTTGATATACAAAGTCATTCAGACTAGGAAATATTACGTATAACATAGCTATCAGATGGATTTTGGTAGTCTGAATGAAGGGTTAGTGAAGCATTTGATTTCAGTAGGATTTGGGACAGGGGTTTGATTTGTATGATATTGTCATTCGATAATGTCTATTTTTTATGGGTTGGCCAGTCTCACGTTTCATAGTAGGTGTTTTTTACGTTTGTCCTGTATTCCAAAGTGCTTCATGTTCACCTGTATCTCGTATTTCAAACCCGTCTCCTACTTCGTCACGATCGGGTATTAATGTTTCATCCCTACTCATGTTCGCTAGAATTCAAAATCAATAGTCACTACTTCATTCAGGTTTTTAATTTTCGTCATTATTCAATTTCTCTTGAAATTTTGGTGTCTTATAAGCCAACAACCCCATCTTGTCAACAGTATGGATACGATTTCCCTTCTTTAAATCACTTCCCTGTACATTTCAATATAATTTCTTTTGAAATGAATTAATAATATGTAGCATTGCCTTTTAGAATGGTGGTCAGAATAGAAGAAGACAAGATTTTATCTCATCTAATGAGATCAAAATGAATTCATACAAAAGTTGATTATATTTTTAAGCACTTATGCTATGGTCACATTACCCAAAAGTAGACTGCTCGGCGGCCGAGCGACGAGTTTTTAACCAATTCTGCCCGGCGGCTGCCCGGCCACCGCTCGTTTTTAGGGCATCGCTCGGTCGCCGCTGAAGTTTTAGCGCGTAGTTAAAATTTGGGCAGCGCCTGCTCACTTTTCACTCGCCGCCCAAAATACGCTCGGTGCCTGGGCGGTCGCCGCCGGGGCACCGACCTAATCGCTGGGCGATACCTAATTCCAGCAGCGACCGAGCAGGCTACTGATCGGTCGGTCGCTGCTCTGGTTTGTGACCATAGCTTTAGATAAGTATGACATACACAGACAAGTGCATAATAACAAAGATATGTAAGATTTGGAAGAAAGAAGATCGATCATTCAGTGCAGTATCAACTGCTCTCCTTAAAGATAAACTTAGGTTCTGGTAAAAAAAAGAAAATGAATTCTCACAGAATCAAACGAAACTTACACTGAATGTTCGAGATTACAAATAAATGTCATTTGCCAAACAATTTTGGTAGAAAATATATACTGGCTGAGTAATGAGCATAGAAAGATAAGGAAATCAAGGTAGGTAGCCCCGACACTATTTGTGTAGTCCCATATACATCTTTCTGTGTACAGTGCTTGTTACTTTGCCAAGACTAGGCCAAATTTATTATGATTTTGATGACTCCAGAACCTTGCAGTACACACCAAAAGATCTTTTTGAAATTTACCAATTCTTTGCATCTTGTCAAATTAAAAAATATATACATATTTGGTACATGTATATAAACATGCAATCAAAAGGCACAAAATTTGGTTGAGTCAAAAGTTTGAGGAGGACGTCCACCTCGGGCTATGTTTATACATAATCTCATCTCACACACACATGGTTAACATTCCATAAAACATCTGTCAAATTCTACCCCTTCTCAATCAATCACTTCCCTATCTCATCCCAAAGTATTATTCCTTCTCGACCACTGCTTGTGACAAATGACAAACACCAGAATAAATTATCACAGAAAACATGGTGTAATCTCATGGAGAGTGTTATTGCAGATGGCAGCAGTGATGTTGCCAATCCTTTTGATATGATTCTTAAAGGTGTGCTTCAACAACTTCCTAAAGTATTATATTTAATGGTAATGTTTTAATATCTCCCTAAGATATAAATCTTTAAAAAATGTTTTCATATCTTCCTTAGATATATCATTTTTGCAGCAAACATTTCAATTATTTCTTTAGATATAAATTTGTCAAGGGTTTTAATATCTTTAATAAATGTATTATTTTAACAGGTAATGTTTCAACATCTTCCTAGAATAGTTCTATGATCTTAAAAGTTTGTTTCGAAATCCTCCTTATATATATATTTTTAAAGTATGTTTTGACATCCTTCCTAGATTTTTAAAAGCAAGTTTAAAGATCTTCTTTAGATATACGATCTTAAAAGGTATAATTGAAGATCTTCATCAAATAAGATTTCGAAAGGTATGTTTTAAGATATTCATCAGATAAGACTCCAAAAGGTATATGTTTAAAGATCTTCCTTAGATAAGATTTCAAAAGGTATATCTAAAGATCTTAATCAGATACAATTTTAATGGTATGTTTAAAGATCTGAATCAGATACGATTTTAGAGGTATGATCATTACATGAATCTGAAAAGTACGATTCCATATCTTCTTCTGATATATTTTATTTAAAAAGAGATCTTAACAACTTCCTTAGATATCGTACATTAAACTTACATGTGATCTTTTAAAGGGAAAACTTTTGACATCTTCCTAAACATTTTAGTGGTGTTTTTTTTTATTTTTCTATTTGACAACTTCCTTTAGATATGATTTTTTTCTTTCTAGAAATTATATAGCATCTTCCACAGATACCCTTTTGAGAGGTATAATATTTTCCTTAGATACAACTGAAAAGAGATAATTCAACATCTTCATTGTAAAGGGCATTTAGAGGTTTAATTATAATTTAGAAAAGTGAAATTTATTTTGATATCTAATACAAATGAATGGTAAACAATACTGCAAATTTATATCTTCCTAAAATTTGTTTATATCTAATTGGCATTTATGTGCAGGCTTCATATGAAATATGGATGTATTTTGAATGCAAATATAGGAGGACATACTGATATTTACTTTACATTTGCCCTTAGATAAATAGCTGCTGGACAATGATACTAAATATATCATATTTTCACAATTTCTTGAAATTTGATCAAATTTCAGAGGCTGTCATTCGTTTATTTCTAAGTCATAGGAGTTCAAGAACACTTGTATCGATTCTCTCTCCTTTCAATGTGGCCATTGATTTTTCTCCAATCTTCCCCTGCGACCAGTCTGATACAAAATGGAAATTCAGTTTAGAGGTTAAGACTTCACATTTCAAGGGATGTTGAAGCACAAATAAAGGGGATAGAACGCACTCTCGCTCCTGCTCAAATCAATGATTCTTGAAGAGAGAAAGGGAGGGGTGGAAGAGAGAAAGGGAGAGAGAGAGAGTACACAAAGGCATCGAAATACACAGCGAGACAGAAAGAGGCAAAGGCAGTGAGATACAGAAACGTATACAGAGACGGGAGAGTACAGGAAGCAGGATAGACAAAAAGACAGAGAGTGAGGGGAACAGGTAAAGAGGGGGAGAGAGAGAAAGAAAGAAGTAGACAAAAAGGGGAGATGAAGAAGGGGAAAATGAAATGAGAATGAAGGACACTAGAATGACATCGAGGTTGAGAGACAGACTGAGGGAAGACAGAGAATTGAAAATTAACCCCTTGCCTACGGATACTGGGTGGATATTGGGTATTAAGCCTATGGGAAAGAGTAAATACAGTAGTCAGTTGGTCGAGATGAAAAGGGGCTCTTAATAGCAATCTTCAAGTGCGCAAGTAACAATAGGGCTTTGAAACACAGAGTTGCCTCAATTGTACAAATTGTATGCATTTTGCAACTGCAAAAACAAATCAATTTTTTAGTATTGATTCATCACGGTTTTACTCTCATACGAATCATTTACATATAGAAGCATGTACTTGGTGATCTTACAAACTTGTTCCAGCGACAATTGCTCCAGGCTTTATTTTGTCAAAGGTAAAGGGTTAGGGTTATAGTTAGGGCTGCAGTTAGGTTTAAGATTAGGTTTAGGGTTCAGGTTAGTTATACAGCAGTTAAGTTAGGCATTTGGTTAGAGCAAGAAGTAACCGCAGGACAATTGTCGCAGGAGCATAAGTCGTACGACATGTCCACTCATCTCAACCTACATTATCTGACATTCCTCAAGTATATATCCTACAGGCTACATAGTTTATATCACAAGAATTCAAAGATATCTAGATATCTGGGTCAGATGCCCTAGTTGAGAGTTATCATATTGGGTGACTTAGATCTGACTTAATTTGTCGGCTGCCCGTAGTAAGTCTGCTACTGCCATTGAAAATACATGGCCGTTATGGCCTTCTTGCTGGCAGCATCACACGTAAGAATGTCGTGTATCAGCTTATTTATAGAAGGAAAAAAAATTGAACTACTTTGTTTTCCACTTTTTACCATTCTCATCATTTGAAATTATAAATTGATGCATTATGGGGCAAAACACTTTTTCTTGATTCACCCAGTATTTTTTTTAAATTATTTACCTTGTTATTTATTTCTCCTTTAGAATTTCTTGTATACCTTTAACCCCCTCCCCTCCACCAAAAAAAATTGAAACTGATTTTAAAACATTGAGAAAGAATAGTGTATATGTCTGCAGAGCAATGTATAATTATGAACAAAAATATTGTGATATTGTGATAACCAGGAACGAACAAACAACCTAGAGATAGGGATAAACATGAGTGCAAAGTTGGTGCCGGTCAATCATAGTGTATGTGGAATAATTTAATTTCCTTTACATGCCTCTTGGCAGTAGAAAAGCAGGTGTAGATAATTACAGGCTTCGGTATGAGGCGAATGAGGCGGATGGCGTCCAACTCACCGAGGTGCCATTCAACACACATCCGTCGGCCGATCCCAAACATTGACACAACCCTATAGCAAGGGAATAGCAGGACGAGGTTTTATCCCCCCCCCCCCTTCCTATAGAGGTTGTTGAAAAAGAGGAAGAGAAAAGGAGAGAGAAAAGGAGAGGTGAAAGAAAGACAGAGAGAAAGCGATCAAAGAGAGAGAGAGATAGAGAAAGAAAAAAGGAAGAGAAAAGAGGGAAAGAGGGAAAGAGGGAAAAAGAGAGGTGAAATAAAGACAGAGAGAAAGCGATCGTGAAGGGAGGGAGAGGAACAGAGAAATAGACAGACAAATTGACAGGTTTGTAGACAGAGCTAGCTAGCCAGACATAAACATGGGCGACGAAGGGAAAGAAGAGAGAGCCAGAGAAATAGAGAGCTTGTAGAAATAGATAAAAGGAGATGAAATGCGAGGGGGAGAAAGTGACAGACACACACACACACATACAGATTGGTAAAAAGATATCAACAAAAAGACACGACCGACACAAAGGGACAGATAGACAGAGAGAAAATCATACATAACAAAAGAGACAGACAGACAGACAAATAGATAAATAGAATTAAAGATAAACTACCAGCTAAGCAGATAGAGATGTACGCAGAAAGACAGAGCCACTAGCAGGCTGATGAAAATAATTATTGGCATACCAACAGACAAACAGAGGTGGCGCGATAATGGGAGATGGAAATGAATACCCATCCTGTATTTGATGAATATTCTTTCTGCCCCCGTGGAAACTGTTAAGAACCGTGCACTTTTCTCTCCTCCGTGTCTCTGTTTGGCGGTTTTCCCCGGTGACAGGGGAGAGTGAGCAATCATGAGCGCAGTCCCAAGTAAAAAGGGCATGAAATAAGACGGCAATTTCAGCTCACATTTATGTTGTGGCTACATCCCCGAGGGAACTGAAGCGAGCGACCATTAGTATTGAGACAGCTGCTCACTCTAGCTCGCAGTGGCTGTCAAAACACACATTACCTAATATTGCAGGTCCCTAAAACAACAGTCGGGGTGTAGAGAATTCCCAGCACTTCAGCCATTTTCCTTTCCAATCTACACAATTCTCAACAACTTTTATCATCCTAGCAAGCTAGACAACTGATTTCAGAGCGACTAATTCTCTTGTCATCATGGTGTTATATACTAAGGTTAAGCAAGGCCATATATTTCAGCTTTGGGAAAGCACTTACTAAAGAAACGGCACAATAATTTTCTGCTGCTAATTAGTTTTCTATGAAAGTAACTGTTCCGCATCAATTTCACACACTCATCGATTGCAAAACTTGAATCCTGGACCCAGAACTAAACCAACCCTACTCTATAACCCCAGACCTGACTTAAAACCACTTTTAACCCTAACCCCAAACTTAAAGCATGTCTGCACTAGTTTGGCCAGGAGGGATTAGACCACCCAGCGTGGTCTCATCAAATCAGCTCTCAATTAACATTTTTAAAAGGGGATCATGGGGGACCAGCAGTCACCGATTAGGCATTGCTTGCTATATAGAGGGCGCAAGTAGCTATAAGTAGTGCAGTGGGGCTTTAAATCTTTGACAAAATAAAGTGCAGACCAACTGTTGCAGGAGCAAATGTTAGATCCCCAAGTATCAAATCAACATTGACTGTTGATCTACACACAAAGTGGCATGATTTCCATGGACACACATTCACTTGCACTGTTGCATGCCAATTTATGGAGAGGTCCCTTAGATGCTTTATCATGACTTTTATCTCTCACATCATCAGCAGAGAGCAAGAAGGCCATTAACTATATGTACAGAGATGGGTTAACGCCCTTCTGGCTATTAGCAGACAGCTCACGTACATCTTCTCCTGTTCAGACTAATAAAATTCATTGTATAGGGATAGGTAACTGACTTTTTTTTCTTGTCTGAATGTTGTGTAACGAAACATTGTATATGTACGTTTTAGCGTTGTTTCAAATTATTATTATTATTTATTAAGAATCAATGCCCACCGATTCAAAACGTCATATCTTACCAACTATGTATAAATGGGTGGGGCTTATCGTGAGTGTGCATTGATGACTGGCCAGCTTTCATCTAAGCCTACCCTGAACAAGTCAACTGACCTCATACTTCAAAAACTAGTTTCTTTATACAGTGAAACCTGCATTAGTGACCACCTGTATAGAAAGACCACCTGTCTACAAGGACTATATTTTGTGTCTCCCTTGAGCAGAGTTTCCCATTGCAACATGTATTAAAGGAACCTGTACATAAAGACCACCTGCTCATAAAGACCACTATTTTTGTCTCCCTTGAGCGGTCTTTTTATAAGAAGGTTTCACTGAATCATGTTTCTTCATGATACCCTATTCTCGTGTATGCCCCCTCTGCTTATATGACTTTTTTATGAAAGGGTTCTTTAGATGAGTTTTGTATAAATTTCCTCTTGTCCGAACGGACTATCTGTCGTGAGGAAGTGAATGTTTAATGTAGCTAACATGATGGAAAGGTGTTACCTGTTGTTCACGGTCCATTGGTGGAAGCATAATATGCATCCATGTTTTATAGCTTACACAACAATGCTTGCGAAAGGGCAAGAGGCAACTTTGCCCCCCCCCCCTCCCCCTGGATGAATCAAAAGTTTGACAGAGTATATCGATCCTTATAAACAAATGAAATGTAAATGTATACACCACAGCGCTCTCACAAACTATATCAAAGCTCATGGGGTGAGGATTACAGAAATCCCCCCCCCCTCCCCCCATGGACAAATTAAATGATTTCAAATAACATAAATGCTTGCAAGGGCAACAAATGAAATAGCCCTTTCCTCCTCAACCATAATTTTTATTTTAAACATGAAAAGATTTGGTCAATCTCAACTCTGATAAGAAAGAAATTTATTATTTTGACTATTTGAAATGAATTCAAATGTAATGCCTAGTTTTTAAGCCACGGTTGGTCTAGACAATAAAGGAGATTGCTCAAGGCTTGTCCAGTATAGCAACAAATATAGCCCAATATACAAAAGTGTTTAATATCTAAAGATTCTAGCACACAGAATGCATTATCAGGAAATTAATGTAGACCAGGCCAGTTTGTTTTTGAAGCAGTGATTGTTTTGAATTGGAGAAGAATTCATAAAAACTGAACATATTAATTGAACTCATTTTTGTTTCATTTAAAAATTCTTTTCATGTATAAAATATATCTGAGTTGATACCCTTGCCCTCTGTGGTACTTAATAAAGCCATAAAGCCAAAAAATTGTGAGCTCATATCATACGTGCTAAAAACACCCTTCTGGCTCTCAAAAGATGATTTCATTGTCATGCGTCCTTTAACAGCTGCAGTCTGGGAATCTCAAGTGACAGATGGAGGCGGATAAAACTCAATCTTATCTTTCACTGGAATCTTCATTAGTCTGGAGGAGATGATATCTCTCTATCTCTCTCTGTCTTTCTCAATCTCACCATTTTATTACCGCTTTGCTCCGACTCACTGGTTCCACACATTTCTGACCATATTCTTACTCTTTCCTTCCCCTCTCTCTTTCTTTCATTTTCATTTTCTCATCTATGTACTGCCTCTTTTTTCCTCTCCATCTCACTCATCCTCCTTAATTGTCTCTTTCTGACTCCCCCTCCCCCCCCCCCCCCCCTCTCTCTCTCCCCTCTCTGTTCTTCTGCTTCTGTACCCCCTATTTCTCTGACTCCATCTCTTTCCTCCCTCCTCCCTCATTCCGAGTCCCTCCCCCCCCCCCCCCCCTCCCATCTCCACCTCTTTTTCTCCCACTCATTTCAATCTGTTTCTCTCTCATTGTTTCTTTATCAGACAGTCCCTGAAACAAACAAGGGCTTCTCATGCAAAAAATCTAACACATCATGTTCAGCAAAGCTTTTACTGTAGATGGGCTTAACATGACATGAATATCACCAAAATACCACTTATTTTTCTTTGACTCTATATGTTGAGACTGTCATCTATGACTTCAATGCCCTTATGCTGGGCACATGACAATTTACGTTATGCTTATCTGTCGCATAAAAAAGGGGGGAAAACAGCTTTCACAGTAATTTAGCCAACATTCATGAGTTTATAGGCTCGATCACCAGCTGTAACCCCTGTTCTGCTACTAATAAATAAATACTTAATATCCCTATATTTAGCAAAGACCCTGTTCATTAATTTGCTTTAATAAATGTCAATTGTACATCTTTCAAAATTGATGGTTTTAGATGAAATTAGATTAATTTACAAGCCAAGGTTATACCCAACGAGAAAAAAGTACAGAGTTTCTGTTACTATGCCAACACAATGACTCTTAGCTTCGTGTATATCTGACTCACTATTTGATTCTCTCTCTCTCTCTCTTCTTCTTCAACTTCTTCTCCTTCTCTCTTCTTCTTTCTCTATCCCTATCTTCATCTCTTTTTATCTCTTTCCTTTTACCTATCCCTCTCTCTCTTTCTGTCTCTCTCTTTCTCTCTCTCTCTCTCTCTCTAGTTCTCTTTCTCTCTCTCTCTCTAGTTCTCTCTCTCTCTCAGCTTCAAATAGAGAAGAAAAAATAAGCACAATCAAAGCTAATCAGCTTTCTTTTCAATCTTAATTTTCATTTTCACAAATGCATTGCACAAACAAATATCTTTGTCAAGCAGTTTTCAAAAGGCCTGCTTATAAAATCAAGGATGTCTGCCTGTCTGGTGTATAGGAGGTCGATCATGCAGATGTGCTTGAAAAGTCAAGTGCCTGACTGAGTAAGACTCCCTTTCCATTGCTATTTTCTATTCCATTTGGCATCTTTGATAATTCGAGTATCGATTTTAAATTCATTCATGTTACCCCTTTTTCAATAGTGAAACTCCTTTATCATATTCCCTGTCATTTTTTTTGCCACTAAACTCATTGCAAAATGAAGTTAGCGATTCCTGTGTATAAGCATATGAAGGCAGGTGAATTTAGATGTCATAGGGTTAAAAATGAAAGAAATGTTATCTGGTTTGTGTTCTTTATACAGCATTCTTTATCTCCTTAGCAGCAGAGTCCACCGCAGTCCTCGAGCTCAAAGCATGAAAGCTTTGTACTTAACCTGTTAAGTACTAAAGCCTGATAAAGCTAGAGTTGGAGTCTATGGAAAATGCATTTCATACCTAATTCCAATCGTGTCAAACTGGTCAAACACAACTGATGCTCTTTTTTGCTGTTCTATCACATGACAGCCAAAGAGCTTCTGCATATCACATAAATGCTCCGAACAATCAAGGATAAACCTTGCTCTAGATAGATTTAACATGCAGTGCTTCTTCATAAAAAGATTTTTTTTTTAGCCTGAATAAAATTGAACTCTAGCTCTCCAATTCGAAGTAAACGCTCCAATTAAAAATGAAAAATCATGTCTAAAAGAGCTAACTTTATGCTCAAATACCGTATTTGCCGGCGTCAAGGCCGCAGTATTTTTGGAAGAGAAAATATCAAAAGGTCGGGGTGTGGCCTATGCGGCGAAAGAGTAAAAAAAGATTTTTTTTTTTTTTTTTTTTTTTTTTTAAATGTCAAAATCGGGGGTGCGGCCTATACGGCGCTGGGGCCTTATCGCCGGCAAATACGGTAGTACTACAGAATATATGATCTGTTTGGAGTCAAAGAGACATTAACTCACATCACATTCAATACACAGAGGTCTGATAATGCCCTTCTGGCTCAAAACAGACAATATACCATACAAGCCACATTCCTTGCACTTCTCTCCACTTTTAAATCACCTGTTCAGTGCCAGGAGGGTATTAACTCCGGCATCAACTCTGCATTGTGAAATGATATGAGTTAACACCCTTCTGGCTCTGTGCATACGTTTTAAAAGCATACTTTAAACGGACAAACTTTTGCCACAATAAAACGATGGCTAACAGTGGTTCAAGTACATCTCGGTGGAGACAAACAACTTGCATTTCAATTAAATGTTTGCCTTGAAAAGAGGCATCCATCAATGATGCTCCATGAATGCACATTAGAAAGCTATCTTAGGAATAGAAAGGGAGAACTAGGGGTGCGTTCAAGCGATTTTTTGAAGCTAGAATCCCAAACATGAATCACAAATCAAAACCCCGTTAAAATCATGGTTACTGCGGGAGAGCGTTCAAGCAAATTTTCATCAACGCTCATTTCAAGCCCAGCCACTGCTCATCACACTGTGCAGTTTGACCCAGGAAGTATAAGTCGCTTGAACGCAACCGTGTTTTAAACTAAACATCTTCGAAAAACATGTTTCTAGGGTGAGAACGTGTCGCTTGAACGCACCATGAATATACTGTAGATGAGTAAGAAACGGTTTCCGGTGAAGTCAGCTATGAGGCATTGACATGATTCCTGTTCATTATGTAGCAAGGACACTGCTATATCTCAAAGGTATGTCTTCATCAG
This sequence comes from Strongylocentrotus droebachiensis, assembly GCA_035222895.1. NCBI lineage: Eukaryota > Metazoa > Echinodermata > Echinoidea > Camarodonta > Strongylocentrotidae > Strongylocentrotus > Strongylocentrotus droebachiensis. The sequence goes on along the minus strand of JAVYIG010002524.1, from coordinate 107,449 downwards.
CTCGAGATTGCCAAATAGCCCGCTATTTCTGATTTGGGAAATAAGCCCAAAGTTACAAATCTTCATCAGCTTGAGACTCGACCTCAAAACTCGAGGTATTTTGCTCAGCGTTCGCCTTTAGTGCGTGTCTTCGGGTTGGTGAAGACGCACCAGACAAATAGCAGGATATATTGCAAACTAGCCCAAGATATCTTGGGGTGAATGTCTCGACCAAATATCCTGCTAATTGCAACTTTGGGCTGATGAAGACACAAATTAACTGGATAATTTGCGATTGGGATAGTTCAAATAGCAGGATGTTTGGCAATCTCGAGCTGATGACGACAGGCCTATACAGACACTGCTTTATCTCAAAGGTTAGATGTCCTATGAAACGAAAGAGAGAGAGAGAGAGAGAGAGAGAGAGAGAGAGAGAGAGAGCTAACTTTAGATGGGTAAGCAATGATTGTAAGTGAAGGTACTATGAGGCACTCTGATGGTTCCTTCATATTATGTGAACAGGACACATCTATCGCTTAAAGCCGAGATAAGCTATCAGATGAATAAAAAAGGGAATACTAAATCTATACGTGTGAGGAATATTTGCAAGTGAAATTGCTATGAGGCACTGAAATTACTCCTGTTGATTATGTGAGAAAGAAATGCTTTTTTTTTTTAAAGATATGCTTTTCTAGGGATAGAAAGGGAGAGCTGAATCTTGATTGGTAAGAAATGATTGAAAGCGAAGGCACTATGAAGCATCCAGATGATTATTGCAGAACACACATATTGGAATCTTATCTCTTAAAGGCAAGCTATCTTATGGATGGAAAGGGATGGTGAACTCTAGAAGGATTGATAGTGAAGGCATTGTACGAGGTATTGAGATGCTTCCTGAACATTATAAAGGAACAAAGTCATTATCTCTTAATCCATTGACTTCTGATTTCTCTCATTTCCATAGGCTTAATACATAAACCCAGTTCCAGGAGGCAAAAAGTTAAAGGATAATAAGCAAATAATTACCGTTGGTGAAGGTGATGGGACAAACTATCACTTCCGAGGCGATCTGGATGTAGCTATCTTTCCGAAGCGAAGCTGAGGAAAGATAGCGTATATATTCTGATCGACGAGGAAGTGATAGTTTGCCATCGCCTGAAAACCAAAAGGTGATTATTTGCTTTATATTCCACATCTAAAACAATTTAATTACAAAAAGAAAAGGACGTGTATGCATCTACATAAAAGACACCTAGGCCCAAATTCACACCAAAAAAGTTTAAGTTTAACCCAACCCCTTGAGGGTAAGGTGCGCGCATGTGTTTTCTTTAATTCTCGCTACCCTAAATAGGTACGAAAATCTCGAAATTCGCGAGACGAGGTAATTTTCACTCTCTCGGGTCGTCACTACAACTTCCGGTATAGAGTCCCATCCCAAGTCACGGCCTTCATCCACCCCCATTTTTCAGGGTTCTTACGCTTGGAATCATGAGCCCAGCACTGTGCAGCCTCACAAAAGAAAACCATCGTCACTGATGTCAAAAGACGCAAAAAAAAACGAATGAAATGTTCAAATAAACGTTGAAATATTTGCGAAAAAAAAACAAGACCGAGCAGACGACATATTCGGTGCATACACGTTGTGTGGCGACGGCGTTTTACGTTTGCGCTATCGCGCCGCCTGCACAGGAAGCTGTAATGTCGAAAAGCTATCCCATAATGCAATGCGCGTTTTCAGGATTTTCCCCGGATCTCGGCAGAATCGCTATTTGGGGTAGCGAGAATTGCGCTCATTGCTAATGCGCGCTTAATTACGCCTGTTTTAGTGCGCGTTTGGATAATCTTCAGTGAAAGTTCGTTGCCCTTTGTAGATAGTACCTCTATCTTCAATAAAAATGCGTTGCACTGTGTAGATAGTAGTACTATCTACACAGTGTAACAAACTTTTTGCTTCTCCCATCAATAATGGGCGAACTATCTTTCCTCACGTGATTTACTTTTCACCAATCGTAGAGTAAGATTCTTAGTATGTGGGATATAATACTCTTTATCTCCCTCTCGCTTTTTACTATCTCTGAAAAATATATACATGCATCCTTAGAAGAGAGAGAGAGAGAGAGAGAGAGAGAGAGAGAGAGAGAGAGGAAGAGAGAAAGGAAAAGAAAAGGAAGAGAGAAAGAGAGAAAGAGAGAAAGAGGAAGGGAGAGAGAGAGGGAAAGAGAAAGGGAGAGGGGGAGAGAAATTGGTATGAATCGATTGTTAGTGAAGGCCTTTGAGGCATTGAGACGATTCCTGCTCATTATCTCTTAGACACTACTATTTCAAAAAAGTAAGCTATCCTTGGAAAAGAAAGAAAAATCTGGGTCTAGATCTAGATAAGAAATGATTGCTATTGAAGGTTCTATAGGGCACTGAGATGATTTTAGTACTTCTAACGGCGATGCATTTCAGGGGAAAACGTTCTGACAGCCATTATGAATTGTTTGTCATACAGTGCACGGAACGTTTGGACTAACAAACTGTAAACGGTCTTATAAAAACTCACTAAAAACATGCACTTAAAGGCAGTAATTCCCTTTTTCAGACTTGTGCAAACTTTATGAAACTTGTACAGCCATATCCTCCCTATTTTCACGAAGTGACGGTAGAGAGGAAAATTGTCACACAAATTGTATGCGATTTTCATTCACTACCATCACTTCGAGAAAATAGGGACAATATGTTCTCAAACTTCTCTGTAAGACATAAAAATCTAGCGCTGTATTCACTCAGGTTCGCCTGACAATTTCACATTCACGTACAGAGCGATAAACTATAGACTTTATTGTTTTATTCACAAATATAATGCATCTTTGTCACTCAAAAAAAAAATTCTAGCCCAATCAAGCAATATAACAAAATAAGAAAATCAGGCAAAATCTAACGGCAAATTTACAAGGATAAGAAATCTCCCCATCTTCCAGAAGTCCATTTTGATAGCTATAACGCAAACGTGGCTCAAGACGGAAGATATATACCCCATCTAAATTGTGATCACGAAGAGATCTCATGAGGCCAATTTGAAGACAGTGGCGAGTGGATTTCAATGAGGGTTTAGATTTATGTGTTCATTGATGCCCTGGTATGACTACCGTTTGAGCAGCGCATCTCATGCCTAATAAGATTCTACAGCCCTCGATCTCCTGGATTATTCTTGAGCCTGTATTCTGTAGACAATATCATGCCGCCGATTGGATCTGGGGGAACCCTGTGTTAAGCCTATGGTGTATTGAGAATTCAGTTATCAGAGGGTGAAGACAAGCTGAACGTGGATTCTACATTAACTGAGCATCAATTGGTTTGATGATTTAATGAAGACTACACACAAAAAAGACCCAAGTGGTTATGGTTACGCTTTACATTTAAAAAGAGGTTCATAATAAGTACAATATCACATTCATGGGAAAATAAAATAAGATTTTATTCATTTTTTCATTACAATTATTTCATTTTTAAATATTTTGAATGTATTGTGTTATAGTTTGGACAAACACTACACACCATGATACAGATTTTTTTAAAGATGGCAGAGTGCAAATTACCATACACTTTTTACTTGTTTTCTCATTCATCTATATTTCATCACATAAATTCAAAGCAACCTCAAAGATTGATTGATTGAATCTAGGGACTAAGATATATGACTTGAAACCATGAAAAGTTCTAATCTAATATATTCCGTTTAAGAGATTTGAATACCCTTGACGTGAGGGTATAAAGCAGGGCTCCCACTTAGCCGAGTTGTATTAGCGAGTTATGGCGAGTTGTGGTGAGTTGCCTCAAAGAGGCACTCGCAATAACTCGCGAACAATTCGGTATGGCTTAGCGTAACTCTTTACAACATTCCAAGACTCTCCTCGAAGTCGCGAGCAGTTCCAAAATTTTGAACATTTTCACAAATTTTCCCCGATTCGTTGTAATTCGAGGAGAACTCGCCTACACTCGTAATATTCTCGCATTACTCGTAACAAGTTCGAGCTGCACTCTTCATAACTCGTAGCAACTAGCCACCTTATGAAGAGTGCAGCGCAAGCTTGTTACGAGTAATGCGAGTATATTACGAGGGTAAGCGAGTTCACCTCGAGTAACAACGAATCAGTGAACATTTTGAACATGTTCAAAATTTTCGCTGATTCGTTGTAGCTCGAGGCAAACTTGCTTAACACTCGTAATATACTCGTAGCAACCCGCCACCTTATGAAGAGTGCAGCGCGAGCTTGTTACAAGTAATACGTGTATATTACAAGTGTAGGCGAGTTCACCTCAAATTACAACGAATCGGGGAATTTTTTTTGGACATGTTCAAAATTTTGGAACTGCTCGCGACTTCGAGGAGAGTCGTGGAATGTTGTAAAGAGTTACGCTAAGCCATACCGAATTGTTCGCGAGTTATTGCGAGTGCCTCTTTGAGGCAACTCACCACACCTCGCCATAACTCGCTAATACAACTCGGCTAAGTGGGAGCCCTGCTTAAGACATCCAATTCCTGTTAGTCCTGAGAATGCATCTAGGATGTGAACATTTTCTAATGTGTTACCTTTTCTGCTGAATAAATAGCAAAAGTGCAGGGGCACGTTTTCAAAGAAAACTGCCATGTACACCTCTTACGTTCAGACATCCCATCAAAATTAGAGGTTAAAACCCTTTGAATGTTATGTATGCAAACTTTGACTTAGGGCTGTTACTCGAAACCGGCCCCATTAAGTAACCTACAGTTGCTCATGGGTTATTGCCCTAGAAGTCAAAATATATTCCATCCAAGTTCCCTGCCCTCTTTATACACTTCACCGAGGCTTGTATTCAGGGATTTACAGAAGCTAGAAAGGTTTAGAGTTGAACATAAAGCAAGAAATCCTTCCCAAAGTCAACACAAGATCACATAACAAGGGAAACCAAAGCCAGCGACAGAGAGGAACTTCAAAGAAAATGGCAAAAAATCGGAGACCGGCCCCGGCTAGTGTTGCATCCCTACGACGTGATGGGAATATTCGCGCCCCTTTTTATCTCTTTTGTATCATGTGACGCGGCCGCAGGCAAGTCCGCTCAGAGCTGGCGAGGCCGAGTCCGTATATATCATGTCAACCTCCCCTCTTCATCACTTTAAAGGGGTAGTGGGACGACTGCTGTTGTTGTTTTTGGTCAAGCTCTATTTTTGTATTCGATCGTTTTGATATGGTAACTTCACTCTGAACTAGGCGGCTAAGTAGTTTTGCCTGCAGCAGCTGTAGGTCAATTCACAGCATGCACAAAATTCATTAAAAGAGTGTACTATAATTAAGTCACCAATACTACAATTAAAAAAATGATAGTGTCTTTAAAGATGCTTGTAAAAATCTATAAATGTCTTTTCCTTTGTAATTTCAAAATAATATCCTGTATATATTATTTTGCATAACAATTGTAAACGTAAATGTTAAGGCAATTTTATTATTCAGAAAAATATCTTACATCCCACATTTGTACCATCTTAATGATATCTTCTTCTGTACATTTACTACAATTTAGGCATTTTGTATGATTAATTGAAAAAAAAAGTGTTGTGTAAATCTGAAAGAAATTTGTGTATGATTACTTCAACTAATCGTAAAAATGATTCTTTAAAAGAAAAGCTTCTCTATTTACAGATCCGAATGCCAGTTGAATAAATCCGTGGCGCCTTACTGAGCGTTAAGAGGATAAAATAAATACTATTTGTTCCCTTTTACCAACTAATGATAGCTCTTTCCTGTCAATGGAAATAATTAGTTTCTCATTTCAAAAGTCATATTTAAGTACCTGGTAGACTCTTCTTCAATGTTGACTATCAATATTGGCTGAAGGCCTGACATTTTAATGGGCATCATCTGTTGAGAGCCATAAGGTGTTAACTCTATGTTGAATGACAGGAGTTAATGCCCTTTTAGCTCTGAACAGTAAGTGTGTTATGTCATCACCTGTTTAGAGTCATAAGGGTTGTTAACTCAAATAGAGTGGTGAAGTGTGATATCATCACAAATCTATTTTTGGAATTTCTCAATTTTTTCTTCATTTTCCGAAAGAGCATCAAAAATAATGTCCAAATGTCGAAAACCAATTGAATATGAAATAGATTTCCTATAGGAACTCAGTGTTATATTGCTCTTGTTCATAACATTAGGAGCCAGAACAATATAACACTGAGCTTCTATAGGAAATCTATCTATTCAGATGGTCATATCTCAGCCAATACTTAACATATTCAATTGGTTTTCGACATTTGGACATTATTTTTGATGCTCTTTCAGAAAATGAAGAAAAAATTTGAGAAATTCCAAAAATAAATTGTTATGATGTCACAGCTTCGGTACTCTATACGTTTACACACACTGAACGCCCCTCTTGCCCTCAACAGACGACATGACTCAGTCTTTGGGCCACGCATGCAGCAGACACTATTTTTTAGTGTTGTTTAGTCTGGATAGAATGCAAACACATGCTGATATTGACATTTAACCAAACCTGTTCGGACTGATATTATGACAAACTGTTCGTTGAGGGCTCCACGCAGAGAAGCCTAATTAACTCATTATAGATGCCACCTGTTCGATTATTAGTACACTGTTGGTTGGATGAAAAGGCTATCTGAAATGGACATTTCTTGCATCTTAAAAAAAAGATCTTCACAAAACAACATATCCATTGCTTCTGTAGAAGTATACTACATAATTTGTGCACTATATACTGGTGGCAGATGAAAAGGCTATCTGAAATGGACATTTCTTGGATCTTAAAACTTAAAAACAGGATCTCCACAAAACAACATATCCATTGCTCTGTAGAAGTATACTACATTATTTGTGCATTTATAAGTTGTTGGTCGGATGAAAAAGCTATCTGTAATGGACATTTCTTGCATCTCAAGACTTAAAAACAAAATCTCCACAAAACAACATATCAATTGCTTCTGTAGAAGTATGCTACATTATTTGTGCACTTATAATGTTGGTGAGATGTTATGGCTATCTGAAATGGACATTTCTTGGACCTTAAAACTTAAAAACAGGATCTCCACAAAACAACATATCCATTGCTCTGTAGAAGTATACTACATTATTTGTGCATTTATAATGTTGCTGAGATGTTATGGCTATCTGAAATGGTAATTTCTTGCATCTTAAGACTTGAAAACAAGATTTCCAGAAAACAACATATTCAATGCTTCTGTAGAAGCATACTTTGTTATTTGTGCATTTATACTGCTGGCAAGAAAAAAAGACTGTCCAAAACTGATACTTCTTGGATCTTACAGCTTATAAACAAGATTTCCAGAAAACAATACATCCATGTTTTCTGTAGATGTAAGCTACATTATTGGCGAGACAAAAAAGGCTATCTCAAATCAACATCTCCTGAAATTTACAGCTTATCAATAAAAAATCCACAAACTAACAACATATCCATTACTTCTGAAGATGTAAACTATATTTTCGCAGGTTGATGATATCAATTTCAGTAGTTGATTGGTTAAGAGAGTACATAATCTGACAAATTAACTAGCTGCTGCAGATAACAAAAACAATGATGAGGGGAAAAGTAGGACATCTGATGAGAAGCAATAAATCAATTACTAGTCCAACTCAACTAAAAATCCAGGGGGAATTTCCCTTTTTGAAAATCAATAATGCTAAAATTAAGAGCCATCCATCACAAATGATCACAAATAAATTACGGCCCCAGTACTCTATGGTGTTGAGCCTAGGCAAAGATACATTTATACTATCTCTAACATTATGAATATCTCTTCTTTCACAAAATTAATGACAATCTATTTGAAGATAGATTTCATTCCTCTGCTCTGCTATGGTTACATTGAGAATTAAATGTTAGTTCTGTGATGACTCTTTGTTACTTCTATCATAAATAGACCACTCCAATAAGCAATTTCATCTCAACTTGATTTGCTTTCTGTGATCAAATCATTGTATGCTATCTAATATAATTGATGAAAAGGAAAGTCCATTTATCAATGAATTACAAATCATGTTTTATAATCATGTTTTTTCCTGTCCCCAGTGGACATGCAGAGCATACTCTTCTAGCTTTTACAAGATGATATACTAGTAGTGCTTTTGCGTTTGAGATACAGAACTAGCTTAGAGAAGAAAAATTATCTTGATGATGATGATGATGATGATGATGATGGTGATGATGGTAGTGGTGGTGGTGGTTATAATGATGAGGATGAATGTGATGATGAAAATTATAAACCATCTAGAGACTCCCAATAAATTGCGATACTGGTTAATTAATTACATTTTTACCATTTTTTGGTTTTCAGTTTTCTTTACGGATGACTGATTTTTCTTATAACTGAAGATATGGCATATATATTCAGTACTGAATGAACGCCATAAGACTACTACCAACAACAACAACAATGACGATGATGAAAATATTGATAATGGTGACATCAAAAGTGCTTGATCCTTACCTCACTGGACTGTTTAATCCCTCGGAGGGGTACCAGAGCAGTGCCCAGGAGGGTATCCCAGATCAGTCCTTTAGTCCATAGCTCAACAACCAATCCAACATTCAGCTGATTCGTCTCGCTGAAATGAAAGAAAACAAAATCATCTGTCAATTGATCTGGCATTAAATGGATTACTAGCATGCTACATTTTACATTTTCATTATGTAACATATGGCTAGTGAATCTGAAATATAGAAACTTTTCAATAACACTGTGTATACAAAACAGGTGGTAGGTCGTTATCTATACTAACATGCTAGAAATCTACAAAGTTTATAGATTCTGTTCTACTATATAGCCAGTGTACATAGTACTTACACAGTGTAACATTCACAAAGTGATAATGATAGCTGTTTTGGTAGCAAAAAAAGTTTTTGAAAATTCCAAGAAATATGTACTATGATGGCTTAACAGTTTCTTTTAGCACAAACCTTTGGAAATCTCAAGTTTTATTGACGCCAGATTTTCTGGTTATACAGTTTATGACTGGCAACCATTTCTCAGCTTTTCATATATCAATCCTTGAATAAATATGCTCTAGTAATAGAAACTACAATGAAGTTATCTGCCGATCAACAGCGCCATGGGGATGGAATATAAGACTGACAAGCAATTCAAAGCTCTAGAAAAAAAAATCAAAATGAAACATTCACTCATGCAAAGATTTCACTTTCCTTCACAATTCAGAAAAGAGCTCTTTTCAGCAAAGAAGATATTTCTAAACTCAATTTTAGTTTCTATTTTGTATACTATCGAGGATGTGAAGTGTTCTTTCATATCCATCTTGAAACTCAAGAATCTGTATACAATCCATGATAGGTCTCCATGGAAACCAAATCAATATTACTATAGGAATCTGACATTGAAATGGCATTACTTGGAAAACTAAACCTACTTTGGCAAAAAGAGCTTCATATGTTTCTGCAGTGCTTCTTTTAAAGGACCATTTCATAAACAAATAAAAAAAAATTGCACATGTCTCCTGAAAGCTTGACAAATTATGCCTGCCATAGCAACAGCTGATGTTTAGAGTATGCATTTTATCTTGCATTATTACATCACAAGGCACTTGGAGAAGAATGTCCATTTATTTTGTTTTCATTCATATGTGAACTGGTATAAATTGCCAGATGCCATCATTTGAAAATATGAAGATACAAAAAGGAGAAATAAACGTGAACCAATAGGAAGGAAATAGAGGCTTTAACTATAACTCTAAAAACAGTGTATCAGATGAATAAACAGCATTTTCTCATTCAATAAATAATCATAAAGCAATCGCACGGCAAGTCTGAATGACCCATCCCTTGCTTGCGAAAGGTCATCCTAGTCTCCTTCGATCTATGCAGCTGTTTGATTGATTTTTCATTTTCCAATGTTAACGTAGGACCGGCCATCCATGCTCAAAAATTCAATATTGGGTGAGAGGGATCTAAGAATATCTGCTCTGCAGAGAAGAGTATAGATAGGCACTGCAGGCAGGCTATAGGAGCGACGGTAGGATTGAGACTGCAACCTTTTCATGATTAACGGAAGTAAGAAACTGCTGGAAAAAATGAGAATGAATGATGATTTTTGTTCACTTTCGAATGTAAATGTAGGGCCAACCTATCCATGCTCAAAAATCAAATATTGATTGAGTGAGAGGGATCAATAAAATGTAGAACAATACACTGTAGGCTAAGGCAGCAACAATATTGGTTGTCACCTCGACCTTTACACATTTAAAAAAAAAACAGAAATGAGAAACTGTCACTTAAACATCAGGAATATAAGCTGATGATATCATTCACATGTTTTAAAAATACTTTGCTTGAGATACATGTAATTCTATCTGGATTAAACAAAAAAAATGTTTGTAAACGAAAACACAAGTATCATGAAGATTACTTCATCCTGAAATGAAACAAATTTCACTTTTCATTTAGTTTCATTCTATCACTTTTAATCACTTGTTAAAACCATAGGTTTTATTTTATTTTCGTTTCATATATTCTTGAAGACAATGAAAGCTTCAAACCCCTTTTGTTTTGAATACGTCCCTTTAATTATACTTTGAAACGTGCAGTTACCTCTATCCATCCATTCACTCTGAGAACATATCATGTTTCCCACAATCCAGTGCGCATGGATTTAGGTCCCCAAGCCAAACATCCAATTAGAAATTGAAATGGAATCGATTCAAAGAGGACCCGTTGTTTTTAGTCACAGCTCCATTTTGAAGTCTGTATCATGTATCAATCTGCAATTCATTTCTATCAAATGCATTCCTCTGGAGGATTCAGTTACAATTGACTTTCAAGGGAGAATAAAACAGGCAAAAAGGACAAATATAGCGCAAAGTTCTCTCTTACTTTAAAACGGGGTCGATATGTGTATAAAGAAATACAGTACAGTTTACTTCCTTGTTTAAAGAGCACTTGTGAAAGTGCAAAAGGGGTATTTGTATTGCAATTTCTGTTTTTGAAAGACAACACTCAATATAACCACAACTTTCTACTATTATATAAAATATATATATAGCTTGGTGGGTTCTTTTTTCTTCTTTTTCCTTTTACCACAACTATTTTCCCCCTTTTTGAGAGCTTAGAAAAAATTTAAGTGCCCATATCCTTTTCTCCTGTTCTCACATACTCTCCATTTTTCATATCCGATGTCTCAAGTGTAATTTAAATTATGGAAGTATTGCAATACATATTAAATTTCCTATCTCTTGGTTTTCTCTCTTATACTCACATTTTCCTGACACTTTTCTTTTTGTTCACAATAAGTTTTCTCTTTACCAAGATGAAAATGACATTGTGAAACCAAGGTTAATTCATCCTTTTTCAGCAAATGCTTTTACACCTAGGTTTCTCATTATTCTTCCCACTGCACACCTGTGCACCAGTGTTACCACTCAATAATGACCATACACAACTCATCCTGATATATACAACCCATTATCCCCATCCCTTTTCTCATCCACATTGCTATTTATATTTCTTATTTTGTCCCATTAGACACATTCTAGGCAGATACTAATATACATTTCTCTTTCAAATTTTCACACTCTGACTTAAAGGATATGTAACGGTAGGCGTACAAAAAATGTAAGGCCATTAAAGGCTATTAGAGTGGCAAAGTTTGTAATGTGTTGTGTGTTTTTTTACTATTCATCTAGAAAGGTAAAAGTAGATTAAGCATATCTATATTCAGACTTTTGAAATGCAGTTTATTACATATCCTAGTTTGTGCATAAAATACAGCCAGTTATCAGATCTACTTTTTAAAACCTCCTACTCATCAGCATCATATATTCTTATTAACGATACTAGCGATCTCTTTTAATTGAGTGGCCAAGTCTAGCCTCCTTCTATCATATTTCTTACTTCACTTCATCTTACATAAAATATACAGAATAATCACACCATGAAGCATTTTTTATGAATCTTTCCAGATTATAGGAAATTACATGTACATCCAATATCCATGAACTATGTACACAAAAACAACAACAGAAACAATGTCTTAGGAAAACATCTAATAACACGTAAACATGAAGTCTCCTTTTGAAAGAAGCACTATTTTTTTTTTTTAATACAAAAGATGGTAATCGGGGGGAAATTGGAGACATGGTAACAATGAAAGTGCACTCAGACAGGCAGACGTGGGAAGGAATCACAAAGCGTGTTTACGGAAACCAGACCTTGAGAGTCCTAGATAACGAATGACACGTGTGGACGGGTCATTGTGCATGACTTTGAATAAGAGCAGAAAGTTGATGAATAATGGAGTAGTCTGGGTGGACTGAGGAGCAAAATTGCTTGATAACAAGAAAAAATTAATATTGATTTTTATTATGATCACACCGTTTGTTATGATCACATGGTGTTTGCTCAGTAAGATAGGTTGGCTGGATCGTTAGAGGGTTGATAGGCAATGTCAAGGATAGACAGCAAACAAAGAAGGGGAAAAGAGCAATAGAGAATGAGAAACGATCCAAGAAAGAAGAGGGGAAAAAAGGAGAAATAAGAAGAATGTAAGAGGAATTTTATTTTGAAATATAAAGTACCAAAAGAATATAACAGTCAAACCTGCTTTAGTGACCACCTGTCTACAAAGACCACTTTTTTTGTTTTCCTTGAAAATGGTTGCTCATTGAAACCTGTACTAAAGGAACCTGTCTACAAAGACCACTTTTTGTGTTTCCCGTGGGTGGTTGCTATAACTGTAAACATTAAATTAACATGGATAATGTGAAGAGTTGGGAATGTGATACAAGTCATAGGTTTTGAGAATTAAAGGAAAGAAAAGCAAGCAGACAAATTGTTGATGGTAACAGAGAATGAGAAACAGTGAAAGAGAAGGGAAGGGAAATAACAAGACAAGAACAAAATTTAGAAAAAAATAAAGCAATAACAGGGGCATAACGCAATTGATTGTATTAACATAAAACTTCCTCTGCAATATAAGCTTCTCATTCATAAATTGAATGACCTATAAACATGTTGGTGAATGAGATTATTAATTAATTGATTGAATGATCTCGTATACAAACATGATGAATTTCCACAATGACATCATTCAAGGTCAAACGAATTATAAGCCCAATGCATTAGTACTGAAGGATTGTGTTTGTTTTTTTGCAATTTAATGAAATATTGTGTTAACCTTGTTAGGGGCCTTATTTACAAGCACAAGTTGAACTTATCTCTCAGTTAGACTTATCAATTATGGAAAGCTGTTAGCATCCTTGAAAATATTCAGTAAAAGTTATTTTAAAAGGCATAAAATGTTGATTTAAATCATTCATATTTTCTATTATCAATGGAGATTTCATGTTCTTGATGTGGAATTTATGAAAAGTCTAAAATACTTAAATTTTTGCTTTTGAACATATTTCATTATAAGACTACAAATGGCTCTCTGTAATATTTAAGTCCAACTCGACACCCCCCCCCCCAGCCTATTATTTATTTTGTGTTTATGATTTGGAATGTTTTTTATGATGCCAAATAAACTGAATTGACTTGGATTGGATTGTGAAAAAAAAACACATCTTTTCTTAAATTGTCATTGTGCTTCTTCCACATCTACTATAGATAACACATGTTATGGATTTGTGAGGTTACAGTAGCTCTAGTGAAAAAATAAGATAAGTGGCCTTCGAGCAAATGAAATGGCAACAAAAGAAGATCAAATGCATGTTTCACAAGTGCGAACAAATTTGAAGGTCGTCCATAATGCAGCCCTTAGGCAACAAAGCGCTCTAACCGCTTCAGACATTCAAATTATTTCCACTATATTTACATTCATTTATCTATGTGGTTACATTGCAAATCACATCTATGTTTACATAATGTAATGTAATGGACGTAACCCAGCATACATTCAAGCTCGCATGAAGCCCAATCTTGCAAGAAAACACTTACTCCGCATTCAGACTACTATAATTCATCGTTTCGCTACACGAGAATCACACAGCTATACAATGAGCAAGTACCAATACTTTACTAGTATGAACATTGTATGAAACATTGTTTGAGCATCGTTTTGCATTAAAACAAATTGATAAAGAATCAGGGTCCTGAGCTTGTCTGAACGTTGTATCATACAAAAATCGTATAACAGGGCAGGGTTTAATATCACAAGTGTGAACTGATGATTGACAGCTGTCATGTCAACTGACCCCTTCAAAAGTAGTTTCTTATTTCTTTGTACGATATCCCCTTTCACAATACAATGATTTTCTGTATACAACGTTTCTTTATACATGTACAAGTTCCAGATAAATTTCTTAGTCTGAACTGGCCATCATATAGACATGTAAAACATTCACATGGAAACACTAATAATACATCAGGAGAGAACATGAGAAGAGTCCTAATCAAACTTTGTGTATTCAACCTTTTCCTCATTCACGCTTGTATAAATCTTGAGTCTCTGAAGACACTTTTACAAAATTATCCTTTGATAAAAGAAAAACTCAGTTCTGTCGTTGAAATCGAGCATCGCAAATGCTTGTCGCTCTGGAGGATTTGTATATCAGTTAGTAGCCTGAAGCAAAGCAAGAATTTTTGCTTCATAGGTTGTTCAGACTTTAGAAAACTTATACAAAAAATGTAAAGCGAGGTAATATTCACCATTTGATTCATAACTGAATGTTTTTTATAATCTTAATTTATATAGGATGACTCTAATTGTGCTCAAATAAAACAAAACAATTTCAAACAAACTTTAAATTTGTTTTGTGTCATTCAAGCTTAAAGTTAATACAAAGTTTTGGTATGGGGTCATGAATTTGGTTCAAATGAACATATTGGAAGCATATATGCGATCCTACTATATTCAGTGATCGTTGTCGCGGTGACAATCGAGTCTAAAGTTATGAAATTATGAATATTAAACTATTTATGTTGTATAGCTCCCGCTCAAGGTCAAGATATTAATTAAACCCTGAAACAATGTATCTTGACTAAAATCGACCGATTAGCTATTCCCGTTTGGTAATTATATATCACAACTACATATTCTGAAATTGTCAGGGTCGCAGCTACCATTGTACGGCCATAGGCACTATTTGAAATTTATCAAAATTTACCGGGAGCACCGGTTATTTTTTTTTTCTCCATTTTTCTCGAAAGCAGAAGCGTTTTAGAGGCTAATATTTTTGGTGCTTATAATACATCCACAGGGGCATCCAATTATATAAAAATTGTAAAGAATCACTATCCACCCAATTTTCAAAATTTCCCAAAACTTTGTATTAACTTTAACTTTGAATAAGCTTAAAGGTAAAGACCAGTAATGGTCATGCGATTGCATCGTGAAAGAAACGTTGTGGAATCGATCAGAAAAGGTTGATCATATAGCATGTAGCATCTGCAAGGTTCTGGAATCATCAAAATGATAAGAAATTTGGCCCATTCTTCGTAAAGTTACAAGCACTATACACAGAAAGATGTATATGGGACTACCCTATATCTCTCACCAGACCATGAGAGAAACAAATTTACCAAATATATGAATGGAGGTGCGCACCATATTTGTCTTTATTTAGTTGATTGCCACTGTTTTTCTTACCTTATCTATGTTACTTTTGTATTTTTGCTTTTTCTTCTAATTTAATTCTACGGGTTATAGTCTTCTCTTAATCAGAACACTGTGCGCTTAGAAACATCAGTATTTAGCGCCTAATAAATGTTATGTATTATTATTATTATTATTAATTAGTAAGCGGTTTCCCGGCAAATTTTGTATCATCATGTATTAGTCAAAACATATTCTTTCACATGATTGGTAATGAGAGCTTCCATTTCATTTTTTGAAATTGGGGCGTTTCCAATACTGGTCTTTACCTTTAACAAAAACACAAAACAACTTTTAATACTTCAATCTGGACTTCTTCCTGCCTGCCTGCCCTAAATGCTCAAAAAAACAGATGCAAATCAATGTATTTCACATTTTATTTCTTAATAGCCCACATTATATATTTCACCTCCAGGGTGTTCTACATCATACATGACACATGTTTCCTGAAATAATTATACTTCTACCAAAGAACATATGATTCCAGATCAATCTGCAATCCGGAATCTATATCACAGAGAGGTACGTGCTAGAATTGATTTTGTAGAAATATGATCTCAAAGTGGCATCTTGGCATTAATTGATATTCATCTCAAGAAGTCTCTCTATAGATAAAAGCCATCTGTCATTAAAGAGCTGTATATCCCGTGCCCCATCAATGAACTCTCCATATCTGCTTGAATGTACAGGGTGTTCAAAAATACAATTTCCACAAAAACACATTTATGCACAACGATTAAAGTGTCTTGAAATGTATTCATCCCACGACACCAAAGTAATCTCCCATGGATTACAGCGCACGTCTTCAAAGAGTTATACCCCATCACTGAACTATCCATTTCTGCTCTCTTATGCAGGGTGTTCAAAAATGTAATTTCCCCCCAAAAAACTCATTTATCAACAAACAATAAACTGTCTTGAAATTACTCAGTATACATTCCAAGATATCCAAGATAATTCTCTGTGGATAAAAGCCATCTATCATGGAAGAGTTATATCCCATGCGCTATCACTTAACTCTATTTCTACTCAAATTGTAAAGGGTATTCACCAAAAAAATGTTTCCACACAAATAGAACCAGATTATACTCAACCCACAATGAAGAACTTAGGAAACTAATATTCATCGCAAGTAATCTCTGAATGGATAAATTCCGTCTGTCATCAAAGAGTTATATTCCATGCCCTATCAATGAACTATACTCTCTACTCTCATATACAGGGTGCTCAAAAAAAAATTAAAAACAAATAAAAACAGATTTCATTAAAAAATAAAGAATCTTGAATATAAATTAAAATAAATCCGACTACATGTACCTTATCTGAAGTTTACAAATACTACACCACTCCCAGTCATCATTATTCTAAGCATCTAGATTGTATAAACCTCATCATCTTTTTCAGTTGAATAAAAACATCTCTAAAGAAATTAAAGCAAAAGGCGATGTCTAATTATCTTCTTTAAAAACATTTAATCTCAAAACGTACTTCCAACCTCTCCTTTTTTCTTTCTGGCCACCATGTTCTTGTTATAATATTAAAGTCAATATAGATGACGGAGTCAATGTATGCTCAAACCGTTGACCGTGACTTCTACGAGAACTGCATTTAATGACCACTCCGATGTCATTTATCATTTACCCCCCTTCTTTCTGCTCTGAAAAATTTACAATGAAACTCTTGGGAATCGTTTCCTGACAGGCATGAATGCAAAGTAAAATGCGATATGGATATTTATGGGTAATTTGATATGGGCAAGCTGGAGCTCGTTGGATGCGATTAACCCCTTTCGTGCTGCCAAGATTCCAAACGTGTGTCACAAGTAAGATTGAAGTCTGTGGTATTTGGTCATTCGGTATCCCATGTTTTACTACGTATCATAGAGTTTTGAACATCATTTGTCATTTCACTTCATATTTAGTCTAGTAGGGATACTTACTTCTAAATGATACAATCCATTTAAGATTTTAATTGTTTTCTTCTCTCTTTAAAGACCGTCAATACTACTGGGCCAGAAGGGATGAGACCAAACAGCGAGGTCACTGACAGGTGGCTATCTCATTAACTCAGCTCTCAACTAACATAAGAAAAAGAGGATCATGGGGGACCAACAGGCACAGATTGGCCAAGTTTCTATATAGAGGGAGCAAGTAGCTACAAGTAGGACAGTGGGGCTTTAAGGGCCATTCCTTGCAAGCGTTTGCTTTTCTATTGGCCCTTTCAAATTTGCTACGTTTGCAAGCATTCGCCGCTCAGTGAGATACCCCCTTACAGTAACATTCTACAAGACAGGATGTTAGTCTCTTGTTAATTGGGTAAGGAACATCCAACTGTGAAGAGTTATATATATCATTTTAAAGCTGAGAATCTACTTTTTAGAATCAGACTCGACTATAACAAAACCATCATATCCGGCGACTTTTTTTTGTGTGGCTTCATGGTGCCTGGTCATATGTGATAATTTAGTCTAATCACCCTGGGTGTCCTCATTAGTACCGGTAATAATATTGCTCTTCCTTTAATGAGCTGGAGGATAATAAATGTACAATATTGTCTTTAAAAAATTCATGATTTCTTCATCACCATATTTCTTAATATAAATACTGCAATTACAGCATATGTCAGGAATTCAATGGTTTCAATTGATGTTATAAACGCCATCTCCAGAAATTAATCTTCTGAAACCTCGTTTAATAGGCAACATTATTTTGATCATACCACATACATGTCAACACGAATTGATATCGCATAATGAGCTTGTATGCCGTAGCCCCGCCTCTTAACAACATAGTATAAATGCTGTACACGTCTGCTAAAGTAATTAAGTTTTGGGATAACGACAAAATGACTTCCACTATGAGCATAATATGGGAATCGAAGAGCCTTTCCTTTTACACATGAACATTTATGAGACAAAGGGCTTTTTATAACTTCCGTAATTTTGCGTGAACCAACCTAGATCATTAGATGTAGGTAGGGGTAAAGTACATTAAAGCCCCTCTAAAGAGTTGGAGCCCAAAAATTTGATGGCAAAATTTTACTAAAATTGTATCGTAATGTGAAAGAGGATGTCATTTAAGACACATTTCTGCAACAATTTTCAAACCAAATGTGTTTGAAGTCAAATATTGATGAAAGAATACAAAATTTAGGTTTTCTGCAATCTGATATGTTTTCAAACTTCATTCTTGCACGAGTCATCTAAACTGAGTAATGTACCTCTCGATAAATGTCAAACACAGAATGTTGAGTATCTTATATTTGTTTGTTTCCGGCAATATTTTTATTTCACACTGCTGTTCTAGACCACACCATTTTTAACAATTCTATCAAACAAATTGAGTTTTGCAGAATTTCAGTCATTTTAAATAAGATGCGCACAATCTTCCAATGATTAGAAGGGGAAAAAAATTACTCATGGTTTAAGTGATTCACTGATTCACACTTTCTTGGGCCAAGGGAAACCATACATGTGTTCTAAAATGGGAAAGTTCCCTCTACTTGAGCACTTATCTCCTTTTCCCACCAAATCTTGTTTAATGCCATTGCCTCTCAACCTCATTATCAGATTTGCTGTAATCCGATATCGGTATAATGCTCAACGACTCAACACACAGCCCATCTTCAAGTGCAATGCCAGCATTTCAAAGCATTCCCTTTTATACTCCGAAAATTCACACATTTTTTTCTTCCTCTCTTAATCCTGTTTCGTGTGTTAAATCAATCAAGGTAGGAGATATATGAATAGATTTCCGATACGGCTTTTGTGAATATTATTCTTGGAGAAGCAGTGGTTCTAAATCAGAAATTGCCTGCTGAGAAATGAAAGAGCAATATTAACTGAATCATCTTTTCCTAGTATAGTTTGACCTGCGAGCTTTAAAAAAGGTATTGATCTTTATTTCTTTGGATATGAATATGAGTATACAGCACAACAGGATATAATAGCTTTTATCAAAAGTAAAGTATTCTCTTTGAGCTAGAAGGGTATTGAATAGAGTTATTGTGAATTTCCCCAAGGCATTCAAGCTCTCAACTTTCTTAGATGTTTACGTTACAATCTAAAAATAAGGTTTGGGTAAAAATTGCAAGACATGACACAAACCAACTTTTTAGTTATAATCATACCAAAATTCCATGACTTTGCTCAGTTTGTAGTAAAAGTTAATATCATGACTGGGCAAAACATGATCATAATCAGACACAAAATTGCCCCACATTATTTCCCTCTTGCCGAGCATTTTCTTCTTTACCCAACATCATGCTCCATCACAGAAGATGAAATCCAGAAGATGACTTTCAAAACCATCTTGCCGAGATCGCTTCACCAAGTTGAAGATCATCCCTGCGAAAAATGTTTAGAAATCGGCAAGATCAAAGTCAGGCTCCGTCTTCTGATTGCATGAGTCCTTCGTGAATGGATGACTCTGACTAATATTTAATTTCCCTTCTTTTTGGCCCTGAATGTTTGTTTTCTAATAAACACTCCATCACATGAGCAATGGAGAGCATCATGGGAAACTCACATGATTAAAATGCTCTCCTGTGATATATATCCATCCTAACATTGGCAGCCTAAAGCAGAGGAGTTTCATTCAAACCCACCTACCCTGGATAAACATGATTATCCCATTTTGCTTTGCTTGAAAATAATGAAATGTTTTCATTGATCTTTACCTATACAAACTCTGCGAGGGACTGATATTTTCACTTAGATTGTTACCTGGATATGTATGACGCTCACAATCTATATATTTGGGGATCTTCTAATAAAATTGACAAAAGACACAAATATACACAAACTTCAGGCTCTACCACATATAGTAGTACACTGTACATCAAGTATTTGAAAACCATTAGAAACCTATCTATGCTCAGATAAGCTCTTGAACTTGTGTCTAATCAGAATGCCCATATTTGGAACGACAAACATTGGATTTCATTTACAGGGTATAACTTCATTCCAGCCTTCAACTCAGAAAGTAAAAGATATAATATTTAATGCAAAATAATGCCGATTTTATTGTGTAAAATGTTCAATTTTATTGTGTATTTGTTTAATATTAGTTTGATATACATTTTTCTTTTAGATCTCATTGTCTCCTCTTTTGCTATATTAAGTGGGGAGTGAAAAAAGGCATTCCATCAAATTCAATCAAATTTTAATTTGTTTAATCTCTACCATAATAATAATTCGAGGAGTACATCCCAGAGCTAAAAAAGAAGAATTAAAATGTCCATTTCGGAAGAGCAAACGGGAGATTATCATATCCAATAGACAAAACAGATTATCATTAATATCAAACTTTTATTTTTTTAAACTTGGACAAGAAAAATATCTTGCGGGCCTAGTGACTACACATCTTCCGGGCTAAACTTGATAGGTTAAGATTCCTTGAGAATAGAAGTCAAGGAGTATTGCCAAGTGAAATCATGGTCACTTGTTAAAGGGCACTTTAGATCTGTAGAATGGGGCATCTTGACCTTCCATCTTAAGGACTGTCTTAAACAGGAGTACATGGTGTTGTTCACACATGTGTGTCTCAACAATGATAAGAAGGGATTTATGGCGCATTTACACATATCTAAAACAGTTTTAATTTTCATCCTAGTTGTGAAAGGACACTGTTGATCTGTAGAATGGGTAATCTTGACCTTCCATCTTCAACAGGAGTACATGGTGTTGTTCACACATATATGTATCTCAACAATGATAAAAGAGGATTTATGGTGCATTCACACATGTCTAAATCAGTTTTAAAGCGTATCTGCCATAGTTTACAGGAGGGATTAGACTGCCCTGCAAGGTCACTGGACAGGTGGTTATCTAATCAACTCAGCTCTCAGTTAACATAAGAAAAAGAGGATCATGGGGGACCAATGGTCACCGATTAGGTATGGTTTGTTATATAGAGGGCGCAAGTAGCTACAAGTAGTGCAGTGGGCCTTTAAAGCATATTTTTAATGTAGTTTTTTGACGTAGTTTTTTGACTTAGCGTTACTGACACAGCAATAATTGTTGCAATATACAATTGACCTTGTAATTACTTCGTTCTGAAAATTAGGTGTATATAGTAGAATCTATCTCAACATAATCCGTATATATAGGTTGACCCATTTTTGATAATGAAAAGTAAGAACTATGTGGGCCTTCATTCCATTCGGATGCAAGATTTTCATGTTGTATTAATCAGATAATGAGGAAACAGATAGGTCATAGCCAGATCCTAGAAATGAAATGAAATGGTGGGTTTGAACATGTCTGAATTAGCTTTCAAACTTCATTTTTAAATTTTAACAAGATCAGAAAGATTGCCCATGTTAGATTCTGTGTATTATTTGTGATCACCTTTTTCAAAGTTCATTACATTTAAATCTTCACTAGATTATTCTCAAACCTATTTCAGATTTCACTCAACCAATTTTCTGTAAAAAAAAACCCCTCATAGGTCTGACTAAGTCCTACCAATTTCCTCATTATCTGATTATTGCATTAATATGAATAACTTACAACATGGAAATCTTGCTTCCAAATTGGATGAAGGCCTTATGTATTACTTCAATATAATAAATTAGAACCACACATTAATATTTTCATTCATAAGGTTCATTCTATTACTCTATCAATACATTAATTTCATTCTATCACTTCCTTAATAATTTTAAACATACATGCATGTAAGGTTCATTCTATCACTCTATCAATACATTTATTTCATTCTATCACTTCATCGATCATTTCATCATTAATAATTCCTTAAATGACATGAATTACTTACAACATGAAGTCTTGCTCCCACAGTGGCTGGTTTCCCTTCACTGCTACAGTCGTAGACTTCACATTCTGGAGCTTGAGCGTCACGTAGGAATTGAATTTCTCTGCGGAAGAAGAATTAAAAAATGAGAAAGAAAATTAGTCTTAAAGTAGACACACGAAGAATCAAAAGTGTTTTGAATTGATGCAAAACTCATATCATTGCGAAGGGGAAGCCTTACTGACCAAATACAACAACTCTCCTCTTCAAAATATGTTTGGGGGCCCGCAGTAATCAACTCTCAAAAATGTTAGTTTTGAGATCCAGATTTTCTGCCTTCAGCAGTCCTTTGTACAACGTCAATGTTTGTGACGTCACACACGGGACACGGCTGGCTAGATGAAGACTAATACACGCGCGACTCCGGTACTGAGCTGTTTGTCCAGTGTGTGGGGCGCTCGGGGGTCTAAGAAGGGTCTTGAAAAATTGCATTTTACACCTTTCCATGATATCTATATGATTTCTCAGCAAATTATTCGTGTTTTTCAAGAGAAAATCTTCCCATCCATATGTAATTTGTTCTAATTATCAGTTGTAGTGAATTTTTCTTTGTGTAGCTCCTTTAAAGGGATTGGGTATTCTTTGTCTCATAATTATAAACCTTTAGGTCAGTTAGGAATCCCATGACTTTTACAAGCGGATTATCAAGATATTTATGAATGGATTTTGAAATTTCAAAAATTGTTTTCCCTAACAGTTTTAATGACAGTTGTTTTTTGGGGGGGAAAATGAGTATGGTAAAATCGGTCACTCAAAAAAAAAAAACTTTTTTGAAGCACTTCATGATCATTTTGAAGCGCAATTCGTTTAGGGCTTCAACATTACACCATATCACAGACACTGATGACACGTAGATTTGTAAAACTGGAAACGTTGTTAAACAATGCCTTTAATATCGTTTACATCTATGTCAGCCACTGCATAGATGCAAAATGATGATGATGCTTTTGCAGTAGTTACTCCAGATTTTCATAATCATGATCACATAGACTTTCAAGAAATCAACGTAAAGCTTTTTCAATGTCCCTGTCCGTCACCTTTATGCCCGCCCCCCCCCCCACTCAGTGTTATTTAGGGTACGCGTATGCTTGTTCCCTCTTTTTTAAAGCACCCCCTATCTGAGTACTGCCAACATTTCTGAACCCCCCTTTCGCAGGCTTTCCGCTGGCTTTTCCTGCCTTGGAGACCGCCCTCAATTCTGAAAAATGCTCCATGTACCCCCCTAAATTCGGAATAATTTCTCAGGAGTCCAAAGAGATGAGAGAAAAAACACCCCCTTTTTAAAGAAATCTCTGGTGAAAAGTCAAATACACCCCCTTTTTTTACAATTCTCGAGCCGGACTTTGTCGCACGAAAAGTACCCCTTTACCTGACATTTTGGTAACACGCATGCGGTCATTCCGACCCCGGAGTGGGGGAGCCGGGCCTTTATGAGATGTGCGAGTGCTACAGTGAAATGTTACATAATGATAAACCATGAATAATTTCTATAGTTGATAGATTTGAGTCTAAGATTGCCCTTGAGATGACTTCCTGAATAGCTTTGCACATGTTCAGATCATTGATATAAGCCCTGTGCTGTATTTCTGATTTGGGTGCATGCGTGGTTAAAGTCTAACTCATGATTAAGAATTCCATCTGTTCCTACGTATAACACGTGACTTAGATGTACAGTCAACAACTAAATTATTCATACCCCTTGTAACTCAAGAATGAAAGATGGACTGGTTGAATCAGGGCCATTGTTGAATACTTTTTATTTAAGCTTTAATATGTCACATTCTCAAGAAACATAAATCAAGACAAATCAATTTTTCACATAATTAAAAAATCACAAAACCCTGATAAGGGTATGAATAATTCATTTGTTAACTGTACATTAAAAATCTCTTTCCATCCTAATTTTTACCATCTTGCAAACCAAAAACACATCCCACATCATTATTCTAGTAAAAGTGTAAAGAAGTCTACGGAGGAAATGCAGGGATGATAGGAGACAATCCCTACAACGTCTTTTCAACCAAAATAGGACAAAAATCCCCTCAAGACTGAGGGAATATATTTTTAAAGTACATGCAATTTCTCTTTCCACCATAATTCCAACTGTGTTACAAACTAAAAACACATCACACATCATTATTCTAGCAAAAATGTGGTGAAGTCTACGAAGGAAAGATGGGAGATATGCAGGGGTGATCCGAGACAATCCCTGCGACGTCTAGTCAACCAAAATAGGACTAAAATCCCCTCAAGACTGTGGGAATATACTTTTAAAATACATGCAATTTCTCTTTCCACCATAATTCTAACCATCTTGCAAACCAGAAACACATCCCACATCATTATTCTAGCAAAATGGTAAAGAAGTCTATGGAGGAAATGCATGGATGATGGGAGAATCCCTGCAACGTCTAGTCAAGCAAAATAGGACAAAAATCCCCTCAAGACAGGAGGATATTGGATGGAAGTAAGGTCAAGGAAAGCAAAGATCTTGGTCGGATGACTGACTTGTTATCTACTTGAATGCAGACGATCCTCTAAACCAGGGTTGGAGTAAGGTATGGCTTCATTATGTCGCATCATCTTAGAAAAATAATCGCTCATATCTGAGAGGCCCACATACCTACTCGACTGTACTTTTAAAGTCACCTGTTCGCATCAAGGGAATTTCATGCAAAACTTCATATTGAAATGACATACTGTACATGTATTACAGAATAATCCTATAGCAAAGGGGCATGTACATTCAAGAAAAAGTA
Source organism: Strongylocentrotus droebachiensis (assembly GCA_035222895.1). Taxonomy (NCBI): domain Eukaryota; kingdom Metazoa; phylum Echinodermata; class Echinoidea; order Camarodonta; family Strongylocentrotidae; genus Strongylocentrotus; species Strongylocentrotus droebachiensis. Next base: position 82,298 of record JAVYIG010002524.1, on the reverse strand, counting down.
TTGTTTCAAGAAACATCAAATAAATAAAAAAATAGTTTTGAAGAGGTCAGCTGATGTAACGGCTAGCCAACCATCAGAGCATGCATGCTAACAATCGATAAGCTTCGCTCAGTTAGGCCTATAAGTTTTTTTGTTCGATACAACATTCATATTAGTAGAAGACCCTCATTAGTTATTGAGTTTATATTTGAAATGATTCACATACCTCTGTTCCACTAATTGATGTTTTATCATACAACATTCACAAAAAAACAAAAAAATAGGATTACTATAGCTACATGTATATGAAAACTGTACAGCTATACGATAGTTTCTGCAAGTCCGAAAGAGGTGATGAGAGGCCCATACTTGCTGGACTGTACTTATCACTTGAAGGGCATAAGAACTATGACTACCGGTTTACCACCGCTGTTGTGAGTAGATCAATGTTGTATCCATGTATCGTTGTCATTTTGAAACACATTATCATGTCTGTGTCAGTATGCTATGTTCGGGGTGAAATCTTGCTGTGGTTCTGTCTCTGTACATGTTAGTACGTAACTCTCCGTTATAGGAAAGGCAATTGTGCAATGAACTGCAATTCCTAAAAGTGCATATGAGTGCAACCGTGATGCCGACAAAGTTGACATCTGGAAAGTATCAATTTATGAACAAATGAGCAATTGCATGAGCATGGCATATTAGCTATATTACCACTGTGCATGTACATCTGCAACTTATGAACTTGATTTATAAGTCACATGTACATTACATCTGGCATAAGACCAATATACAGAAAATTTGATGATTATTGGGTTTGCAAAACATGAAAATCCTGGGGGAAATCAATATTTTTGTAATCTAATAATACAAATATTGTGTAAAAATTGTGTTGGCAAAATTTTGAATTAAAAAATAATGGTGAAAAGTCTCAAGCACACAGATCATCTTGAAACTACGCGTGTAAATAGAGAAATATTGGCATCTACTGCCTAATAATTAGCAATCAGAGCAAATCTGTATATTTTTCAACACTCCAATCTAACAAAGATATGAAGATATTCAGACCCTTTTTTTAAACATTATTGCTCTACTATTTACAAAATAGGCCTAAATATTTCAAAAAATTGGACTTACATGTACAGGTACTTATAATTCAAATGAATATAAGTTCAAGAGCCAATTGATATTTCCAGTACTGTGATTTTTGCGACTCTTCTTCCACAACATATAACCATGACAAAATAGATGTAGATGTAGAGTGCATAGATCTGCATCATAATCTCAGCTTTGTTTGTTGATGATATCATAAGATCATATTGAAAAATCATTGACAAAAATAAGAAAGTTGTAAACATCACTTACGTCAACATTTCAGTCATAAATACTGAATTCCTTGATAGCTTGGACAAATTTTCAAAATGTATTGCTCTATGAAATATAAGGACTTTTACAAGGTGAGGCAGAATCGAGGCAATTTATGATGAAAATTTATGTCTAGAATTGAGGGAAATTTACTGAATATTGAATTTCTTGGAAAATAATATGTACCGAGGAAAGATGGTTCACATAAGTAATTCATTGCTTGTTGATTAGAATAATCACAATCTCTTTTACTTTATCCACTTTCTGAAAGTACATACCGGTAGTACATATGGAGACATTATTAAGGCCCGCATATTTTGCCATGTATACTTTCCAAATATTGAATATCATCACCATAATCACCACCATCATCATCATCATCATCATCATCAAAAGATCATTTCTAGATAATGATTGTAGCTTAGTTAATCACCCTATTATCATGATGATGTTACTCTAAAAGCAGTTTCATATCCATTATCCTCCAGTTAACCGAGTTTTGTGTATGCTTAAGAGCAAGCCCACATAATGCATTTAAATTACCATATTAGTCCGAAGTAGCTCTACGTGCCTCGATTTTAATGGCTTTGTGCTCAACGTATCATCTACTGAGAATCGTAAGGGCGTTAACCCAATGCAAATGACCTTTTTGCCTGTAGAGTTTCAGAAGAGTATTGTCCTACACAAATATGTGAAGTTAATGCCATTCTAGTTCCCAGAAGATGATATACAATCTTTCCCAAATGACACATAAAATCGCATTAGAATAATCTCTTTTAGTGATCCAACCTCTTATTATTTCCTCTATCTATGATATTTTGTCTTATTATGAAATGATTGACTTTAACAAAATGAGCTGGGGACATGATTTCAAATGAGGAGACAGATGCAAATGAACACTACCATTCATGAGATTTCGAGGACAACTGTAATTGCAATGGATTCCACATAACGAGACAAATCAGGAGCAACCCCAAAAAGGCAATGATTTATCTAAGCTATTGTCTCTCAAGAGTGAGATTCTGAGTATCCCTGATTTGGACATTAAAAGAGAAGGTAGAGTGCTGGTAAGGGGTTATAATTTGATAACGAGCATTTTTCAAATTTTTTATTCATATGTCAGGTATTCCCATTTGAAATCTAATGACATGCTTTAATGGCCTAAATCAATCTGAATTTCACATTGGTAAGTACAAGAAATAGACTTTTCCTCAAATCTGCTTTGGCTCATGTTGGATTTAAATTCACACTCGCTTCAAAGAGATTGATTTCTGGGTGTGTAAAAGGGGGGGGGGGGTGCATGGAGCAAGAGGTAGGGGGCCTTTTCATAGTGTAGATGCATGCATGGAGCAACATGTTGCAGCAATATATCTTTGCAGCTAGGCCCAGCAATTATTCTACCATTAATTTGCTCCATTAAAACATCTTCTAGAACCAACAAACCTATACTTGGGCCTCCATCATGCATGCTACAGGTCTTTCAGCTTTACATATTAATATATTTTTCTAAAGAAGTAAAGACATTATAATAAGGTATGTATCCCCCCTCCCCCCCCCCCCCCCTTAACAAAACCTGGATTGACCCCCTGAATGACAGCATGCAAATCATGCGCACATTCTCCCCACAGGCAGCAGCTTCAATCTGCAAATCATGGAGTAATCAAAAGTATCCACTTTAATTAGTCAAATAGAGAAAATTCACTTCAATGGTAGCTAGCGGTCTGATGAGATCTCAAGTATATGCTGCCTAATAATTGCGAGCAAACTTTCATTAGTGTAATTGCTTATAATGAATGACCTGGAGCTCACTTAACAATCTACAAAATTGCATGAATAGTCAATAGTTTATTGTATTTGAAAAATAAAAAGATTGCAAAACTACAAAATGCTAATGTTTGAAAAGCTATTTGGATAGTGTAGTCCCAGATGTACAGATACTAAGAACGTGATCGCACAGACTTTGAACATTCAACTCAAGGGCAATTTCTATACCAAGTGTAATATGTTCAAATTGTGTAACTCATCATTGGAATGTTTGCTTATTTCAATAGGTCAAATTGCTTTTAAAGGGATAGTCCACCCCAGGATTTTCTTTAGCTGACGATATAGACCTAATAATACCATGAAGAATGATACAAGTCTCATTAAAATCCATGATCACATAACGAAGATATATCGACTTTTTTATCAAAAATCAGCCGCCCCCCAAATGCAAATGCGTTACATGGGCATGAAACGATTGTGACGTATGTTGCGAGCTGCCTTCTTATTTCGGAGACATTCACTTTCGCTTTCACTTTCATTCATGATTCGTCGTGTCAGTGCGATAACAGTGTACCGCGAGCGAAAGTGAATGTCTGCGAAATAAGAAGGCAGCTCGCAACATACGTCACAATTTCGATACTATCGGTTATTTTTTGGCGATCGTTTTTTGCCCATGTAACGCATTTGCATTTGGGGGGCGGCTGATTTTCGATAAAAAAGTCGATATATCTTCGTTATGTGATCATGGATTTTAATGAGACTTGTATCATTCTTCATGGTATTATTAGGTCTATATCGTCAGCTAAAGAAAATCCTGGGGTGGACTATCCCTTTAATACACAAATTTGTCTATACAAGTCTTCTTTGCGATAATTTCCAATGCTCTTTCCATTTAGTTCTGGACAATATTTTCGGTTATCTCGTATTACATTCATGTATGTAAACTGTGATTTTGCAATGTTACAATCTCTTCAAAAAAGATATATGAATTATGAATAGCAGGAGTTGATGATAATTTTTTTTTTTTTTTAATATTCAATTTACAATACTTTGAATACATTTATATACCTCTTAAATATGAGATACACGCCTTAATTGAGTATTGGGTAATTTTAATCACAGGGAGGTCCTTTTAATGCAAGATTTGAGAGCAGAGTTGGAAATAAATTGAACAATTGGCGTCACATTCTGATATATTATTGATTAAAATGAGGAAAAGCATGACGTTGCGAGTCAAGGAATCATGGAATTTTTTTAACAACAGGAAATTGACCATTTTGTGCTCGACTGAGTGAAATCAATGCAACTTACCTCAAGCCAGCTGTTTTAAATCTGCTAAGACCCATGAAAATTGTTCCGAGTTCTACATAATTGTATACAATTTTATGACGCACATGTATATCTCAAACAATCTGTCCATACAATTCCTTCCACAAAAATAAGGAACTATGATTTTGATTTTTATCTATATGATAAACGCTTGAAAATTGTTACAACTTCTACATAATTTTTTTCTATATGGTTGTATAAAAATGTTGTGACGCACATGTATATCTCTATCAATCTGACCAATTCCTTCAACATCAAAACAAAAAGGAAACTATGGTTTTTATTTTTATATATGATATGACTGCCACTGCTTTTTTTTTTTTAATCAACCTTACTAAGGCAATTTCAATAGCCTCGTGCGTCATCTATTGAAGTGGGCAAATTTGACAATGAGGTATTACATAATACGAACTTGATTTCTATTATTGAAATTACCTTTGATTTGATTTTTTTTGAAAAATAGTTGTGATTGTGTTCTGTGTTGGGTTCTATTTAACAGATATCTTCAATATGAGTGAACCATCGCAGCAGAAACAGAAAGGAATTAACTATATTTCTTTTATGAATGATATAAATTTAATTAGAAGTATAATAAGCGTATACTTACAAGTTTGACAGGAATAGACAGGAATTTATCATTTTCTTTCAAGGGAGACAGATTGGTACTAAATATTCTAAGCACAGAGTCATTCATTTTGTTGTGGTCAGATAGGAATTGAATCTATTTCTTTCGAGGGAGATATTCTTCTTAATTAGAAACATCATGAGCATACAGTCATGACTTTTGCAAAAACATTTAATGGAGATCTTATTTATTGTGGATTCATAAGAGCAAAGTCACAAATTTTGCAGAAATAGACAGGAACTTTTTTTTTTTAACAGGAGATACAGTATACTGAAAACAGTCATGACTTTGGAAGAAAAAAATACAGGAGTTGATCATTTTCTTTACAGGATATGTATTAAAAGCCTTACAGGCATATATTCCTCTAGATGGCAGACACTTAAAGGAGATGAATCTGTTTCTTTAATAGGAGATATTCTTCATAATTGTAATGGTAATGAATTTTGCACAAACAAAAGCAAAACACAAAATACGGACATTGTATTCTTCATAATCAGGGACATTACAATGATGCAGGCATGACGCAGTCTTCCTTTAAAGGAGATACATGTATATTAGGAAATTGTCAGCTCAAAATCATCAGTTTGGTAGAAAAAGAGAGTATTTTATCACTTCTTTTATGAGAGAAATACTGATAATGTTTTGAGTAAAGAGTCACTTGTTTGCAAGAAAAAGACAGGGATTGGATCTATTTTTATCAAGAAAGATTTTCTCTCGCACAGAGAAATTGTGAGCACACATTTATGAGTTTGGCAAAATAAAAATGAAACATTTAATCTGTTTCTTTTATCTCGTGGGAGATCTTCTTCGTTAGGGATTCATAAGCACAAAGTCACAAGTCTAGCTGAAACAAATAAGAATTTCTATCATGGAAGATATTCTAGTTTTAAAAATTGGACATTCTGAGCACACAGTCACGAGTTTGTTAGAAACAAAGACAGAAATTGCATCTATTTCTTTCAAAGAAGATAGTCATCTTAACTAGAAATGTTATGAGCACACTTTCATGTTATAAATTCATGTCTATTCTTTTACTGGTAACATATTATACATGCTGATCACACAGTCAAAGGTTTGGCAGAAACACAGACAGAAATTGCATCTATTTCTTTCAAAGAAGATAGTCATCTTAACTAGAAATGTTATGAGCACACTTTCATGTTATAAATTCATGTCTTATTCTTTTACTGGTAACATATTAAACATGCTGATCACACAGTCACATGTTTGGCAGAAACACAGACAGGAATTTAATCTATTTCTTTCAAGGAAGATAGTCATCTTGACTAGAAATGGTATGAGCACATGCACTGACATGTTACAAAGTCATATATATTCCCTCTCTCATGAAGATGTACATGTACTTCATTAGGGATTCATAAGTGCACAATCACGAGGTTGGCAGAAAAAGACAGGAATTGATAATTTTCTTTTGACAGGAGATATATATTGTTAATATTCTGAGCACATGGTCATGAGTTTTGCAGAAGCAGAAAGCAATTGAATATATCTCTCTTTCAAGGGTGGCATTCTAAGGTAGGAATTTATACGTTCATAATCATGAGTGTTGCACACAATAAACGTCTAGACATTTATTCTACTATAGTACTCTCTTGTAGGAGATATTCTTTATTGGGGATTCATAAGCACACAGTTGTAAGTTTGGAAGTAAAAGGCAAGAATTATAATTTTTTTGAACAGGAGATATCAAACATTCATGTGCTGTCGGTTTCAGTTAGGCAGACAAAAACAGGAATTTAATTGATTTATTTCAAGGTAAATGTCCTTAAACCATTGCCTACTGAAACCTGGTGGTCCCTGTAAATAAGTCTATGAGAATTAGAGAATTTAGTAGCAAATGGGTTAACTGGGAAAATTATCAGCACAATCATGCAGACACCATATTGTTCATCAAAGGCAAGGTAACCCAAAATGTTAGTCCAGACCCCAAATAATTTTTTTGCTGCATAGGGCTGATGCATGCAAACTCTGTCCCTATCCTATAAAGATATGTGATTGATCCGAATCAATCGCAAGTCCCCTAAACAATCCCAAGTTACAGTCTCCTATCTCTTGTGTACATGGTTACAATTAATTTCAATTGCAAATAAATTGCGATTAATTGCAACTGTTTGTAAGATGGGCCCCGGACCCCTTTCCAAAGAAAGTTAGTGCGCACAGAGCCCTGCATAAGGGATATTACAAGGGAAGTGATGAGTTAGGCTGAAACAAGCAGGAATTGATAAATTCCTTTCAAAAGAGATACGTCAGAAACATTACAACTGCATTGTTACGAGTTGGCAGAAACCTACAGGAATTAATTTAATCTATTTTCATCATTTAAGGTAGATATTCTTCTCACTTGATAACATTGCAAGCAAACAGTCGTAACGCTGGCAATGACTGTCAACAGATCAATCAAGATCAATACATTCAAAACTTCTCTTTAATTTCATTTTCATTGACGCATTTATGGCCCAATGTTTGCTGTGTGAATTGATTTTGAAATTGATGTCGAAATTGCCTCATATTTTATTAATGTTTGTCTCAGTTCCCCAGCATCCAGTGTTCAATAAGCACAGCTTTATTAAGCTCCCGTTCGTTCCAGACAAGAAATGATTTTTGCCTTAGAGACCTCAACCCAAGGATCATTATTACCCAGGAATGTATAAACCAAACAATGAAGAAAAAAAACATTAAAGAGTAAAAAGAAAAAGAGGTGAATTAAGAGAGGGAGTATAAAATCAATTTTAGTGGTGCCACAGCTCCTTTCAAATATTTGATTATCTCAGGCAAAGCCTGCAGGACAACATGAGTTAACTTTGCATTTCTCCATTGGCATGACTTGAATGTCACGGCGCTAGCTTGCACAAACAGGACTGCATCTCCCTTCTTCTTTCCCCCTCTTTAAAAAAAATGAAATTTAATTTTGATTTACACTTTTTGTCTTCTTTCACTTTGGGAGCATTTCATCCTCTTATTTTGCTTTTGTTTTCACACATAAACCTACTTGGCAACGCCATGTGGCAAATCAATTTTTATTGGGTATTAATCAACCCCTCTAAGGCTGCAATTTGCGAAAAATATCTCAAACATTCTCTAAGAATTTGCTTTGCTTGTATGTTGAGAATTTAGAAAAACAAAATCTATTTTGAAAGATGGAGGCCCAAAGATATCTGAGTAGAGTTTAAATAAAAGGATGTTACTTATCTCTTTAACAGTTAAAATCTATTGTATCTTCCCTAAATTTATATGTCCTTCATAATCAATCAATAATACTTTTTCAATTGTGACCCGGCACCACAAAACCAACAAAAAGTCGCAACCAGCGATTCTCCGTAATCAGCTAAAATGTCAATTTAGGTGAAAAAAATAGATTTTTGTTTTTTTTGCATTTTCTGAAAGAGTGGTCTTTTCTGTACCTAGTATCAAAATTTGGAAGTCTAAAACATAGTAGAAGATGTGTTTTAAACGGTTTTTCTAGACCAGTTTTTTTCGCACAGCCTTCGGTCTCTTCCAAAATTTGATCACTTTTCCCGAGCGAAATTATCGTAGTCCGGAAATGGTCGGTCGTTGCTAACGGGTCGTGCTACGCGGGCTGTGATTGGTCCGTTATAGCAATCAGTGCGGCGCGCCATTTTGTTTGTATCCGCTTTCACATCCGAGTTCCAGATTTGCGTTCGTCTTATATTCTCCGTTAACGACTTCGAGTAGCTTGATTGTACATCACATATCCAGAATTTGTTGATCAAGAGTAGACCTAAGAACATTATTATATTTTATACGTTTGAGAGTGACAAGTTGCGAAAAAGTCTACAACGTCGTTACAATGCCAGGTTTTGTACGTGAGCAGAGCCGTGGGATGGTACCGGGGTGCACCAACGCAGATGCCCGGGTAGCTCGGGCGGTCAACGAAGCGATGATGCGGGGGCTAGCTGCGGGGGATCAGGCCAACCTTACAGCTTTGCTTACTGAACACTTCGGGCAAGACAGCGACGAGAGAATTCCTGATAATGTGGTTACAAATAATTGCCCAGATGTATACAAAACAAAATAGGTGACAAGCAGTGTTATGTAAGGGGGAACAAAAAGACTCTGGGTCCACCATGAATAGGCATTGTCTAGTGCAGGTGTCTCGGCACTATGTTGCAGTTCACTTAATCTGTCCAATTACAACTCTATACATTTACAACATAATAACTTTTGAAAGACTTAAGTCCACACATTGAAACCTCAGAAACATAATGAACAGACTATGTTTGACCATCAGGCCAAATTTCAGCCTAATCTGAAAATCTCTTCATAGTGGTTGCTATGGCCTTTTGATTCACCCTTCTATTGATTTCCATGTGGTTTGCTTGCTCCGCATGCTTGAATAGCCCCAAACTTTAAAGCTCTCTTTCTCACAATTTAATACCAGTAACCTCCCTCACCAGCTCTTTTAATTCACTAAATTGAAAGGGTTAGGAAGCTTCAATTTGGACAAGTAATATACCATTTTAATGAGGAGAACTTCTTCTTTCATAATCAGATGAAATCAGGAAAATAATTTTTTGCGACTTTTTGGTGGTTTTGTGGTGCCGGGTCACAATTAATAGTTACTTACAATATATTATATGTTACAAGTTTTAGTATAATAGAATTAATTGTTTTTATAATTAATTGTTACTTCTTTTATGCTATGGGCCCCAGTAATCATGAGATTAATAAAATATTTAAAAATCCAATTAAAACTACAGTATATGTCAAACGCAGGAATACAAAGAAATAGTATCTGTCCTAATTATCTGCCCTAAATATATTCTCTCTGCCTGACTGCCTTTCTATTTCTCCCTCCCTTTCTCCCTAATAAATTTGTCAGTTTTCCCTCTAACACTCACTTTCTCTCTCTTGCTTTTCTACATCTCATTTCCTACCCATCTTTTGCCCCCTCCTTCTCTCCCTCCCTCCCTCCCTCCCTCCCTCCCTCCCTCCCTCCCTCCCTCCCTCCCTCCCTCCCTCCCTCCCTCCCTCCCTCCCTCCCTCCCTCCCTCCATCTCTCTCTCTCTCCCTGTCTCTCTGTGTCTCTCTGTGTGTCTGTCTGTCTCTCACTCACTTTCTCTCTCTTGCTCTCCCACATCTCATTTCCAACCCATCTCTCGCGCCCCCTCCCCTTCTCCTCCCTCATCTCTCTCTCTCTCCCTCTCTCTCCCTCTCTCTCCCTCTCTCTCCCTCCCTCCATCTATCTCTTCCTCTGTACCTTCCATCCTTCACTTCACTGCATCTCTCCTCCTCATGCCCTCCGGTAGCTTATTGCATCCTGATAATGTCCAATTCACTCCATCCCGGTCGTGCACAAGAAGAGGCCAAAGCGCACGCTGTGTATTCACCTGCTTTAATTGAAGGAAAACCTCTCGGAAATTCGGTCAGCTCGGCGCATTCTACAAGGTTACGCCCTCGCTGGCAAAACATGAATGTTGCACGGCCCCGCTCTTTTCCATCTCAATTTGTGTCACACTTGCAATATTTAAATTGCTGTGTGACGCCCAACAGCAAAAGTCTTTCCGTTTTCCAATATTAAAGGCGACACAAGTGCTAATTCTGGTGGGAGAGAAGTCAAAGTGCAGACATGCACTTTTAGCAAGACTTCAACCAGTAACGATAACACCACCCGCCTCCTCATAATTTCATTTGAGAACCGGTTAGGTCAAGAGAACATAACGATGTTAAGAGTATTCTTGTAATAACGAGTCGTTGGTCTTTTATTGCAGTTACTGTCGCAGTCAAATCAGAGAAAAGTCTAAATTTCTTTTATGTCTGTTAATTGCAGCATCAAAACTTGAGAACTAAACTTATCATGACTGGTATTCGTTAAAAATGTATCAACACCTCATTAATTGCACTAGAAAAATAATGGAGATAATAACTATAAATAAGTGTCTTTCCAGTTACAATTAAGGAACTGATGAAAATGCCTTACAGCATATATATTGGACATAGTTATGATTCTGCACTAATGATGCACTCATGAATTTAATGAGCAACATTCCAGCCAGTTGTCATTTTACTGATTCACACAGCCTATCAAACCAAAATGACATTTGCATCTTTCTATAAGTAAAAGATTGACAAGTGGATGGACAGAACTGAGAAACGATATAAATGAATGTCTTGTTTACGGACACAGGTGCCCTGCCAAGTCTGGTTCCCAAGATCATTGCATTGATACCCCTATTCTAGTGATTAAACCACTGGACTGTGGCATCTCTACTCTGCTTGAATGTTCTATTAATGACTAAAAACAAAGTAAAAACATAATTTCCAAGGAAGAAGTTAGAGTTTCAGGATTACATATATTTGTTTGTTTTTGTTCACATAGTTTTTCAAGGCAAAATATTTTGAATAAAGACTTTTTCAGATACGATGCGGTATACCGCCACAAAAAGTTTGCCATTTTATTTTTCTAACATGTAAATGGATGGCAACTGCATGAAACAAAGGTCCTGCGTTTATTCACCGAGCACTGTGTCAACAGATACAACAATGTGAATCATATTACAACCTGCGTCATCATTAAAATAAAAATCATGGTTTTGCTGCATCATATTTGAACGCGTCATATCTGTATGTCAAAACAACAATTAAAATGCACTTCCTGATTTTTGACACTTGTACCATTTCTTAATCCAGCCTATACATACCCGATGAATGTGGCATGTGGCAAATTTGGTTTATATTATTGATTGATAATTTTGTCTTAAGGCCACATTATATATTTTCAGATCAATTATCATTAATAGTCACAACCAGCTCTCCAACATTTTGCAATCAATGGGCTTAAAACAATCCAATTTTCTGATAAACTATTGCACAATAATTATTGTCATTTTTCAAATTCTTTTAAAGATAGCTTCTTCGCCTGCATTCACTTAAATCACAATCAAGGACATATTCATGTTTATTTTGAGGAAAATTCATTAACATTGCATGAATTCTACAGTAATCTATATGAAAAATAAGTTTACATGAGAATTTCAAAAATATTTGCTATGCTACATGTTGGATCTGAACACCTGGTATGTTTGTGATCATCCTTCAAACTGCTGTCATCGCGGAGAGACTGAGGTAGAAAGCGCAATAGGATATGGTATTTGCGGAAAACACAATTTTCGAGAGAATCTCGATGTCACACATTTTTTCCCCCAATGCAATTATTGATAGGAGATCCTGTGTTTATACATCATCCGTCATCTAGTATTGGATTGAACTCTCTTTGATATCTGTACAGGATGCATGTTGGTGACGTCATGCATGCCTACATAAACACAGCTCATTGCCAGCCAAACAAAATGCCATGATGGCTGGCCGGGCACTCGCCTTTCCCCCGTTTCATCTTATATACATGTATCCTCTGTCTTTTCTTATTTGTTTTTCATTTATTTACCATTTCACTTGCTAATGTCTTCACATGCATCAAAATGGCTCTTGTTTCCAATCAGTTTTATTTCACCCAATGTTGTCTCTTTTTTATCTATATTTTTCTTTTGTCAAAGCCAACTATCATTTTTCTTTCAGTGAATTAGGCTTTTCTAAAAAAATCCTCTGTATCAGTCACATTGACACAAATCTTTCTTTTTTCCCTTCTTTATCTTTCCTTCATTTCAAAGAAGCTTAATATGATTGTTCAATAAATAAATGAGAGATAATACAGAAAGAACAAGTATTACATGTTCTTTGAGCATATTGTTTGTTTGGAGGCAAAAGGGTGCTTGTTAACAAATACATAGTTAACACCCTTTTGCTAATGTCTTCACATGCATCAAAATGGCTCTTGTTTCCAATCAGTTTTATTTCACCCAATGTTGTCTCTTTTTTATCTTTATTTTTCTTTTGTCAAAGCAAACTATCATTTTTCTTTTCAGTGAATTAGGCTTTTCTAAAGTAATCCCTCTGTATCAGCCATGACACAAATTTTTCATTTTCCCCTGTTAATTTTTCCTTTATTTCAATGAAACTTAACATGACTGTTCAATAAATGAATAAGAGATAATACAGAATGAACAAGTCTTACATGTTCTTTGAGCATATTGTTTGTTTGGAGGCAGAAGGATGCATGTTTAACTCATATAAATACAGAGTTAACACCCTTCTGGCTCTGAACAGACATTTACATTGTCTGTTGATAAGCAGTTAGTATGTTGAATTCTATCCTTTAACTTTAAGTTCACAGATCTCAACAGATGACTTGGCTATTGAAAACGATACAACTATTAACTAACACCTTAAATATTAAAGAAATACCCTTATGGCTCTAGGCTGACAATATACATGTACACTGTAAATGCTGTATCAGCTCATAAAACCTAGGGCGTACATCACCTACTTTGCCCGTTCAATCAACTATATTTGATTTGAGTTTACTTGAGCATTCGTTTTAAGTCTCATATATTATTATCATCATTCAGCAGTCACTGTCTGTTTAATGGGGCATTTTAGTGACTCCCTAGATAGCAGTCAATATCAGACTGAACTACAAAATCTAACCCCAGCTCACTACCGTATATAGCTATATAAAGTGATTAAATAACCTCCTTTTTTCATTTGGTTTGTTAGCACTTTGTTGAGTACTTAGCAACCGTTTTGTTTATTGTCTAAATGTACAAACATTTCTTTGGGCCTTAGGTACTGATAACTAGAATGTATTCCATGGTCTTTCCTATAAATGCAAAAGCTTGCCTAGTTTGTATTCATGCAGTATACCCATCCCTTACGTCTCTTTTATGAGCCTGATGAGGGAAAGAAGACATAAATTCAGTTGCTTCAAGGATAGAATCCATATAATAATCCACAGGGTAGCAATTGTCAACGGAATGGCTTTACATTTTGCCAGACAAGTACACAAGACTCTATTGTTTTTAAAGAGTTTACATCAACTTCTTCGATCATCAATCATAGCATCATTTCTGGAAACTGAATATCCAAGCACAGCATTATTAAACACTCCAAACAACACTTTCTTGAATAATTATCACGTTATCTTCTGTACTCGAAGAATTTATCATGCTCAATTTCTTTTTTCCTTTTATGAATATATTTAATTATTATTCCTCGCTGTTTATGATGGAGAAGAATTGGCATGTCATGCACGATGTTCATCATGACTAATAAGTCCCTTGGGAATCCAAATGTTATTATCCTTTGCTTCTGGGAAAACTGAAAAATGCAATTTGATGGCAAATTTGACAAATAATGAGTAAGAGCAGAGCAGACGCCAGTCTCTCTTTCTCTCTCTTTCTCGTCTTGTTCCTCGGAAGATAAGGTGCCAATTTGGAGATGATATCAAGGGCAGATCATGAGCTGCTATCTTGAGAACATATTTATTCTTCTCCTCTTGTATGCTGTAATCCTTGTAATGGACAAAGTGTAAACAATTTAGGATAAGTAGAGGCCGCCAAGCTACAGCCTAATTCCCACCAACCGACCGATCGTAAATAAACCATCGCTAAAAGTTCAATATCTCATTACAAATGCAAACTGTGTACCTGTCTATTACTTAAAGCCCAAATACATGTTTGGGTAATAATCACAATATATTTTACAGATATGTTGAAGTTGAATTGGCATTATAACAATCACAATTCTAAAGTGCTGTATTAAACATCACATTCCCCTGACTAAAGTTTGGTACAGAGTGAAGAGAAAATAATCTAGATCCCTGTTCATGATCTTATTATAAATCAACTATTTATCTTCTAATTATCTTGTTTTGTTTATAATTTATTTCTTTATTCACTTATTTTTCAGTCATTCTTTTTATGGTATTAAAAAATTCAAAGGAAACTGCTTTCTAGAATTGCCTATACCTAAAACAAAAGGGGGATTTTATTATGCCTTCTTTCACAAAAAAACTTGTGAGAGTCTCCATTTCTGTATTTCTCAATAAGTATCTACATGTAAGTTTTGGGCTCTAATGGATAATTCACCCGACTTGTAGATCACAATTTTTATTATTATTATTATTATTGTTATTATTACCATCATTATCATCATTATAATTTTTTATCATTATTTTCATCATTATCATTATTATTTTCATTATCCTTATCATTTTCATCATCATTATCCTTATCATTATCATCATTATTGCTATATAACTGATGTTTCATTGAAATTCAGGCAGATCATAACAAAATAATAACTGCTGGATGTCCGACTGGATACTTGATAATATCCATGGTCAATATTGACTCGTTGGCTGGAAAGGTCAGTTTCCTTGGAGTATTTAGGTCAATTAATAGAATAAGCAAACCGGATTGATATGGGAAGGCTTTTCGAGTTTTCGTGCTGAAATAAAAAGATTTCATATCCTTTAAGTTTTAATCACAGAATCACTACTATTTCCTTATATGTGAGATTGTTATTACATTGTCATTTAATAGAATATGCTAACAAGATTGATCTTGGAAGGCTTTTCAAGTTTTCATGCTGGAATAAAATATGATTTCATATCCTTAAAGTTTTAGAGAATCACTGCTATTTCCTTATTTGTGAGATTGTTATTGATACCAGTAGACTATATGAAATCATATCCATTAAATCAGCTTTTCAAATCAATGCTTCCACGTTGCTTTCTTCTCTAAAAGAATCAAATGAGGTAAAATTTGTAAATATATTGAACATATATAATTATTATCCGTAATTATCTTTAATGTGTAATCTAAGTTTTTGTGACATTAATACAATGATGAACTAACGCGCATAGAGACCATGTAGGTATTTACTAAGCAATGTACTATTATAATTATTATTATTATTATTCTGTCTGTTCCTTCTTTTCTCTTTCATGTTTCTTTCTTGCTGTCTCTCTGTAATACTCCTATATATTTTAGATTTTACCTATACAGTGCCACCAAGTTTACAAAACATTACTTAAAATACAGTTTATTCAAAAAAAACTTCATGAATATTGCTATGTTAATTGTTGCATGCGAAGAAACACATTATTCCTTGACATCGAAACATTACAATTCACAGACCCCTTTTGAATTTCAAGAAGAAACGCAAGGCTATTTTTGTCAAAAAATCAGATGAATAATCAAAATCTAGATGTTTGGATTCAAATCACCTCCAGCACATAAAGGATTTGTATTATGTACAACAAATTTCAACCCATGTGTAGTGTCAATGCTGACTTTATAAAAGGAGCCTAGAAATGTATGCCTTTAACTCTGAAAAAATCTGGGGGGGGGGGCGTTTCCATCAGAAATATTGCACCATTCAGTGAATCATCATGACTTTCATATTTACAATCGCACGTTTGCCAATACTATGGTTCTATCTTAGCTTGATTAATGATACAACAGCACATTCATTAATGATTAGCAAAGCATACACGCGCTTGTATTTTCTCATCCGATCATAAAGTGACGAAGGAAAAATCAATGCTTTTTAATAAACATTTGAGCAACACTGTGGAGCACTACATGAATCATCACACGGGTGTATAATATTACTTATCTTAATTAGGAGCTTTTAAAATGGTGACTATTATCTACATTAGATTAGTACACATCTAATTTCACAGCTGATAGTATAGTCATCAACAGAGACTTTGATGTCAAAAATTGCATAAGCTGTCCTCTGTTTACCAAAACCCCCGGTGAGAAATAAGCTCTGTTTGTGTCTTAATTATGCTTAATAGTATCTCTGATAAAGCATCTGAAGAGCACTAGCTGTTACAGTTGCTATGTCATAAATTGGAAAGTAGGGTTCTTAGGTAAAAAGGAGCATCTTTGGTTGCATATATCTATGTTTAAAATGTCAAGAATTTATTGATAAAATGGACTATGTTGCCAACTTTCAAGATAGTAAACTTACAGTTAACAACTAAATTGTTCATACCCAAGTTTTGTCATTTTTTTAAAGTAGGGTATGTGAAAAATTGATTTGTCCCGATATATGTTTCTTGAGAATGTGAGATATTAAAGCTAACATCTAAAAGTATTCAAAAGATTCCCTAATTCAACCAGTCCACCTTTCATTCTTGGGTTACGAAGAAAAAACATCTAATTTACAAGGGGTATGAATGATTCTGTTGTTAACTGTATATATTAAGAATATATTTGCCTGCTGAAAATCAGAAGGATGTCAACTCTGATTGAAGTGAATAGGCAACCTTCTAGCTCTAAAAGACAATACTAAATGCAGAATGACTTACCTGGTGGTCCATCCAGGTATGCGGCTTTAACTGTAGAGAGAAAATTGAAGGAAAGATGATAAAAAAAAGTATTAAGGTTTGTGCAAGTTATAGGCTGAAATCACATAGAAAGACACTCGATCCACACACAAGCAAAAATGTTAGTATTCATTGAGTGGTGGTCGTTTTATTGATATATTTCAAACACTATCATCTTCAAAACAATGAAACCATCCATTGAGAGCCAGAAGAGATTTAACTCTGTGTAAATGTTATGATTTAATTCCCTTCTGACTCTAAACAAACAAATTATAGAAAATACAGTAAGGCCTGCTTTAGAGACCACTTTATAGAAAGACCACATATTTTGTTTCCTCTAGGCAAAGTATCTCATTGAAACCTGTGTTGAAGGAACTAGTACATAACAACCAACTGTTCATAAAGATCAATTTTCTTGTCTCCATTGAGCGGTCTTTGTAGACACGTTTCACTGTGTGTTGAATGGTGTGATAGTACAAATTAATATAACAACTGGATGCAGGTAGATACCTTTCATCTCAATGATGTTCGGGTTATAATCGCTCAGTTTCCTACACCAACTAAACTTTCTTAAATTCAATCCTAAACCAAATACTATGTTGGAGCACCAGGAATGCCACAACGTGACATGTGTCCCATATAAATAAAAAGCCGCCATTATTATTCTACCTATAACCTATAACCCTATTTAAGTTAAACCCCATATTCTTCACAAAGTGAAATTTGGAGCAAAAATGTTCTGTCACTACATTCCAAAGCTGTCTATATTTTATTTTCTGTTTGCAATACCCTAAATAGGGTTACAGATAATAACAGAGCAACCTTTTCTCTTCTATAAAACCAAAACGTACATAAGCAACATCGGGGGGGTGTTGCATAAAACTTTTGTTTCAACCCGAGAAATCTCGGGTTGGAAATTTGGGTTACTCAGATTTCTCGGGTTATCAACCCGAGATTCAAAAATCCATTGCATAAACACTCTTAAAAAGTTGGGTTGGTAACCCGACTTTTAATATACGTGAATATTCGTGGACGAGGATGCGCGCTCTAAATTTGTGAAATTTGTGTGCGATCTGTCACCTGATACCGGCGTCTGCTTCACTCTTCAATTTTTCGCAATGGCTTCAACAAATGAGGTAAATTTCTAAATTTCCATTCTTTTATAGGTATATTCTACTTTTAAATTTACAACATTCATTTCGTATTGATATCGATGATCCATATTAATTATGTGACAAATTCGACCTTTGTATCTTGAATTGTCCTCGATAAACGACACCGGTTTGACCACAAAACAATGTAGGTTGTTACTGTGCAGTTCAGCGAGGCAGTGGTGTCTCTTGACGCCGGAGCTCTGGCGTTGTTTTGTACAGAGTGACTTACGGCCAGTCTGTTTTTGTCCTCGTATGTTGTAACCCCTCCCCCCCCCCCCCTCTCTCTCTCCTTCTTTGTTTTTAGTTTACCTCTCTCAGCTCATGAGTCATTCTTTCTCGACTCTAGATCTACTTTCTCTCCTTGTCCTTGACTGCACTTAACTGCTTAAATAGTTCTAACTTTAACATAAGATACGTTTGTACTGTAAGTGAGTTTTATCTGGGGACAAGAGAGAGGGATTAAACAAAATAGTCACTGCTCAGATTGGTGTTCATTGCTGGGCAATTGCTTTATTTGCACAGTAACTATAATCATAGGCTTCGGAACCGGGGGGGCGCAGCCCCCCCCCCCCCCCCCCCCAATATTTTTGGTGGGGGGGCTCAGATATCATTGACCCCCTTATAATTTTGGTGTGGCTCAGATATTATTGAGCCCCCAGATATCTTTTTTCAGGGGGCTCACATATCATTGAGCCCCCCCCCCATATGTTTGGTGACGCTCGGATATCATTGAGCCCCCCTCCCCCTCTCCTCCCAATATATTTTAACACAGGTCACATTTCAGGTCTCTAAAGACGAAAAAAAAAATCAGCTCGCGCTGCGCACTCGCATGAATTTATTGTAGGCCCTTAGTTTGAAAATTTGCTCATAGGAACCAGGGACTGGGGGTTGAGCCCCCTACTATCTTGGATGGGGGGGGGGGCTCAGATATTATTGAGCCCCCCCCCCCCCCATAATTTTGCTGGGGCAAGTGACGTCACAAAATCAAAACTTTAAGCATTCATAACTTCGTTATTCTTTGGTGGATTTTCTTCAAACCTTCACTAATATTTTTCTTTTATTTTTATGCTTTTTTAAAAACCAATTAAATTCCAGGGTGAACTTCCCCTTTAAATTGGCTGAAGACTGGCACCTTTACTCTAGAATCATTAGATTCTAGATCTAGTTAACAGTTTGATTATTTTAACATTTAACGTTAACTAGAGATCTAGAACGTTAGAGTTGTAACAGGAGTAAGTAGAAGGATCTATCTGATGTTAGATCTGCATGTAGATGCCTAACGTTACCATAATTATTTTCAAACTCAAAGTTGTGATTTTTTAAATAACATAAATTTGTTTTCAATTTATTTTTCTTCTTTGACTTTGCAGAACAAAAAGAGAAAGAGGGACAGGATGTCTGACGAACACATATACATGATATGCGTCTACGTTAGGGAGAAGAGGCAGGTTTTGTTTGGGAAACCCTTGTCTCCAAGTGATAGGGTAAGTTTAAAGGAGTAGTCCGGGCCAAAGAAAAGTAGCTTGTAATAAAAGCGGACAAAATAGAGAAACATAAGGAAACATGATGACGTAATACTTGCTATGAACATGTTGTTAAGACATCAAGATCACATCAATATATGACTTCCTGCTGACCAGTCTTTGCCATCAAGTAAAACTTTCATTGTCCTCTGCACTTCATTTTTATCCGTCTCCTGAAATGATGCTAGAGGCAATTTATTGTTTTCAGGTAGACAGTCTGAACTAGTGACGAAATATCTCATGAACAGAATGATGGATAGACATTCATCAAAATTCGTAGCTATGTCCAGTATGGGTGGCCTGTAAGTTCATTTGCTTTTGGGATCAATGTTCAAGGTCGCTGAGTTTGCTGCATATGAATGTGCTATATATATTATACAGTGTATTTATGATCTTGCAATGGTGGTTTCATGAATTTGAACTGTGTGCCTTGTGAAATTCATCTGGCTATTTCAATATTGCATCTTATCTAAATAATTTTTTGTAGCGCTAACACTTGCCATTTTGCGCTAAGAAAAATCAAGCATCAAAAACCAAAGTTAGGAAATTATTAAAATCAGTGTTTTTCAATGCAAATTGTCAATTATAATACTTGCTTTGTTTTCTTAAATGCAGGTATCAGATCAGAGGAAAACTGCATGGGATGAAATAGCCCGTAAGTTGGCCGCCACTGGCTGCCCCGGCAGGACTGGGCAAGACATCCGTACCGCTTGGTCCGAATTAAAGAAACGGGCAAAGAAGTATGAGGACGAGAAGAAGAAGACTGGTAAGCCTCCCATCCCCCACCCAAGTTTGGTCGCCATTGGACAAACAGTTGTCAAGTTATGTGTCAAAAGAGAGTTTTGCACGCAAACTTTAACGTTTGACCCCAATGACCTTTGACCTGTCTATGTGACCTCCGACAGCACTGCAACATAATGTTACCCCTAGTGCATCTATCACCAAAGTTTGGTTGCCATTGGACTAACAGTTGTCAAGTTATGTGTCAAAACATTTGTGACGCCAGACGCCATTTGAATCCCTAAGTCTCGCCTTCACCTCCGGTGAGACAATAATTGTGATAATGAATTGAGATTGGATATAGTAGAGGCTACTATACCATGATCCTGTGAGATAATCATGCCAAAATTGAATTTTTGGGCCAACTGTGCCATTTTGGGGATGCTGAATTACAAAAACGGCTGTTAGTGTTGCGCTCACCACAAATCTTGTTTCATAGAGAGTTGAAACCCAACCCATTTGAATCAAGTCATGTGGTAGCATGCTAAAACAGCTACTCCTAAATGACCAAAGTACCCCAGCCATTTTAGGATTAAGTGGTAATCTTACAAATATGATACAAATGCCATAATCCCTTCATTTCAATTAGAGAAACCACTCCCCTTTTTATTTGTTACCTTATTTGTCATGAATCATTAATGTATATTGGATGATAGTACGTGTAAGTTCATGTATCTGGTGAAAATCTCTTTGCAAGAATATCTATAGTGCCTGATTTGTAGCCTATCCACTGCACTATTGGAAAGTTTCCTCTGCTTAACACTGCAGTGAGTCTATCATTCTTTTATATTTTCCTTCATTCTAAATGTCAAATCTAAATCTCGGCATGCGATACTAATTTTTTTTTCTTTCTGAAATTGATATGAAGGATTTCTTATTTTCTTTGAACAGGAGGAGGTACCTATAAACTGAAACCACTCTTGGAGCAGGTGTTGCAAGCCATGTCGGATAAGGCCGTACACGGCATAAAGGGCCAAGAGTCGGAGAGTGGGGCAGGTCAGCCGGTCAGTATTGATAATAAAGTAGAGGGTAGAATGAAAAATAAAATTGAGGAAGGGAAATGAAGTGTTAAACATTGCATAAATAGTGCATGATTCAATATGCAATGTCTTTGCTAGGTTGTGATCATGATAAATATTAAATCTAATTCATTAATGCCAATAGCTAAGGTGATAGGTAGCTGCACATGGGATGATTTAGTTGTTGGCGTTCTTGTAAGTTTACAAATCAAACTGTCATGAAAACTTGGACTTATTTCACTATGGGATATGGCGGTGTCAAAAGAAAAAGTGCTCTAATATTAATGTTCTCCGTGATAAAAATGGTTGCTTCAGCTTTCTTAATTCCCACACATTGCAGCATCAATGAATAATGGAATTAAATTACAAACCACTCCCGTTATAAAGAGATGCTCAGCACCAAGGCAATTACCTCGTTATAATGAAATCCTGTTATACTGAACAAATAGGCACATAGACACGTGTGCACATGCTTGAAATTGAAACCAGGAAAATGATCTCGTTCTAACAAAATCTTGTATCTGTGCTCGTTATAACGGGAGTAGACTGTAAGTGAAAAATCTATTGAATTCATGTTTTGTCTTCTTAAATTTGAATGAGCAATTCTAAAAGGATACAGCTGTAAAAAGAAATAAAGTCACCATCTCACTCCATGATCCATTTCTCTTTGAAAATCTAGTATTCCCAATCATGTTTTGTTTATTGCAATCATTACCATACAATTTAATCATCACCTCCACTTCAACTCTGCATGTCATCTCAATACAACAATTAAACAACTCAATTGATACATTTTGAACATTTATGTTTTACCTGTGTGTTTGATTTTACATGAAGAATGATTAGTTTTACAGCTTGATCAAAAATTTACATTGATTAACAATGGTGAAATAGTGAGGACCTCCCTTGATGACTCTAACATAGAATCTTACCATTAAAAAATACTCTGTTTTGTACTTTTTTTAAAATGACTATTCCATCTATCTAATTGATGTGTTTTGGATTTTTAGTAGTATACTCGGTGGTTAACAGCCATGAATTCCACAGGCATCCTATTCATAGACACACATTTTCTGGGAACATGCATAGACATGCAAGCATTATATTTACAAAATGAAATTTAACCAGTATTACATTTTCAAGGATATTTTAGCTTTCATTAACTGAAGGCTTGTTTCTGTAATATAAATAAACATTATGTATTCATGCAAATAACCTTATCAATAATTTCTATTCATATTCATACAGGAGTCACAGAATACAGAAGCATGTCATCTGCTTGAGAGGATGGGTGAGGACATTGGAGACGACAGTGGAGAAGAAAGGGAAGAAGAGGAGACAAAAGACGGGGAAGAGCCAGGAGAAGAGGAGGCCAGAGAAGAAGAGGAGGAGAGAGGAGAAGAAGACAGAGAAGAGGAGGAGGGAGTACTAGAAGAGGAGACAGTAGAGGAGGTTAAATGCAATACGGTATTGAAACAAACAAAAAAGAGAAAACTACCGGTACCACATGTTGATTCTGTTCAGCAGCAACATGTAAAATATCAAAAAACACTTATTAAAGTGCAGTCAGAGTTGTTGAAGACCCAAAAAGGAATGCTTGTTGCATTAAATTCAATGCTGGGTGTTATGCAGGATATGGCACAAAAACAAAATTCATAATTGATGAATTTCTGTTTTCCAAATTGACGTTGTTTCAAAGTTTTGGGCTAATACACTGTTCGTCATAAAGGTGGAATATTTTTTTTTTGCTCAAGCAACATCACTTTGCTCCGGCTTTAATTTCTTGAATGTGTTTGTCCCCGCTCTAACTTTTCAGGACCCTGGCTATATCTTGGACGTTCCCCCAACCCTTCCTGGGGATTTTTTTTTGAAAAAAAAGTTTTTAAACCCCAACAATGTCCATTTTCGCCATTTTTTTCTAATTTTGGGGCCCCTTCTTGTTTACCCGGCCGACCAAGGCCCCCTCATTCCTACCTCCCGGAAACGCGTCTGAGGTGTAGGGTTGTTATTGTTCTTTAAGTTAAATCTAGGTGTATGGTTACAGGCTTAGGTCTATTGTCTAGGGGAAGGGTCAAAGTTTATTTTGATTGGTGTTCAAAATTGATTTTTTTTTTTTTTTTTTTTTTTTTTTTTTTTTTTTTTTTTTTTTTTTTTTTTTTTTTTTTTTTTTTTTTCATTTTTACACCATGGAAATTTTAATTTCCCAAAAATGTATTGTAGAATCTCAGCCAAATAAAAATAATAATGAAAAATAAACTATAGTAACCATTTACAACCTTGTCATAAAGGCTAAAACAAAATGTTGGGGAAAATGATAATAAATAAGGGTTTAAGACTGTTTTTTATTTCTTTTGATTTTAACATAAAGGTAGAATAAAATATTCCATTTTTTTACCAATCACACTTTTTAATTCAACCCCTTCCCTAGACAATGGGCATTGTGGGGGTTGACAAACTTTTTTTCAAAAAAATCCCCAGGAAGGGTTGGGGGAACGTCCAAGATATAGCCAGGGTCCCGAAAAGTGAAAGCAGGGACAAACACATTCAAAAAATTAAAGCCGGAGCAAAATGGTGTTTCTATGAGATTGATTTTCTCCTTGGGTTTTGGTTTCCTTTAAGTTTCCTGTTTTCCTTTAGACTATTAGTTTGTTGATGGTTTCTGTATCAGCCTCAATAAAAAACAAAACAGAGTCGAGATGCTACTTCTTGCCCCACTACATGTACTTCATCCTTAGAAACCTATAAATGTAAATTTTATGTGAAGTGTACATTTACTCAGCATTCCTCGAGTATTTGCGGTATAAAAACGGTAAAGACTTATTTGGGAAGACTTTAAAAATATGATTTGTCGCTCAGTCATTCATAACAGCAGGGCTATGAATAAGGTTTCATGGAATAGTTTATTTGTTACATTTTAAAGTGGAAAAAATACAGTTACTCTGATTATCCAACGACATACAATAAGTTGGCTTAATAAGAACAAAAATCTAAACATTATAATTATGGAGTGTGACAGTATTCCCTAGGAAAATGGGGATATTAGAATTAAGAGAAATAATTAGCAATGATATCTCTTCTGGTAGCGGCTCCTTCACCAACTGGATCTTGAGCAGCTTCCTCTAAGGGGTGCACATCTGCATCTTCCTCGCCTCCCATATGTTCCTGCGGCTCCTTGAGCTCCTTGCCGATATTATGCAGGACACAGCATGCGACAATTACATCACATGCTCTGTTGGGACTCATCTGCAGTCCACTGCCGATTAAGCACCTCAGCTTATTTTTTACTTGTCCATTCACTTGCTCAATGACCACACGTGTTCGGCAGTGAGCCCTAAATGCATAGGTTGTAAAGAAAGGTTAAATTTTAGTATTTGTATTTGCAGTAGATTATTTGTACCATTCTTATTTATGGAATTATACAATATTTTATTAAAAAACTTGCATTTTATCTCAGCAGGAAATGATCATATCTAGATAATGCTTTAGGAAGGGAGTTCCATTGATGCAGTTTGAAATTCATCAATGTGCATGTGCTGTGATAATTTCAAAGCTCTTCAAAATCAGCCTAGCATAGGCCTACTTGGTGGTTGATGACATGAATGCACCCTTGCATTGTAAATTGGTGTAGCTTATATATTGACTGGTTATCAAACATGAATGTTTAACATGCTTTGTATATATTCAGAGATCAATTTTGTCTCGCCCACCGGAATTAAAAATTCAGAAATTCAGATCCAACCTGTTGTATGTCCTTTCAGCGTCACTTAGTGGAACTCTCACAGGTGTCATGAGCCATGATTCCAAGCGATATCCAGAATCACCCAGCAAAATCCCTTGTAAATCGCCATTGCCAAACCGTTGACCAATTGCACTGTTCTGAGGTTTGTTAATAGAATGAAATTTAAAGGAATTAAACAAAATATAATAAATACATATTCATATACACACGTGGAATAACTTCATATCTTTAAGTCAAATAGTATATATGGTTTCATTATGCGATAGTAGTGTTTGTGTGATTTTCAATGTGAGACTGGTGAAAGTGTGATGATTATTATGTGAAAAACGGAGATTCATTTAAATACCGATGAATTAATTAGAGCAGAATATGACTATACCACTAAACAATTTCATAATAACATGATGGAATAGTTACATACTCTCAAGATCCTGCTGTCGTGTGTGCAACCAGGCCACCTGGCTACTACGTTCGTTATCCGGTATCTGGCGTCGGAGATTAACTGGACGTTTATCGAATGGTGTCCCTTCCTGTTAACATATACATGCTCATCTTCACCGAGAGGTGCTCCATGGAGGTTTACATGAGTGCCATCAACGGCGCCAACCACATTTGGGAACCCAGCCAAATCAAAAAAGGAAATTTGGGTCTCCCTGACGTCAGCCAAAGTTTCAGGGAACTTGATTACCTGTTATGAAATGATATTTTGTAAATGGATTAGTATTCATTATCATCACATTTCTACCAAATTTGTATTAATACAATGACATTATATAATTGAAATTAATATGAAATCTTTATTGTTTTAAGGGAGGGTTTTTTTCACCATTACAGCAACCAAACTGACTGACTGAATGATTTCAGTGAGCAGCTAAGCCCAATGAATTAAATTGGCCCCACGCTGCCCCCTGACAATAAAATAAGAAAAATTCATCTGGAACGTTGATGGTTAGGCCTCCATATCATAGCAAGGTTATATAGGACTGAACTATTAGTTAGGGCCCCCTTTTTATTGATAACGACCAAGAAAAGAAAGGGTTCAAGTTCCTCAATAAACCTTATCTAATATTATTTATTTTTGTAGAGGGGTGCAGGTGTGTATTCTGGAGTCCATGCCCCCCCCCCCCCCCCCCCTGATAGACGCAAAAAAAAAAACAAGTAGAGAGAGAGAAAAAGAAAAGGAGAGGGAAGGAAGGGAAAAAAGAGACAAAATTTAAAAAAAAAAAAAAAAAAAAAGAGAAGAAGAGGGAAGAGAACAAAAAATAGTCTGACCAACTGGGGGGTGGGGGGGGGAGGAGGGGCGCAAAATTGACGTGAAACTTAGGGGGCTAAAAATTAATCTGAAACTGAGTGGGCGAAAAATTGAATTGAGACTGAGGGGAGCAGAATTGATCGGAAAGTGAGGGGGTGCAAAATTGATTTAAAACTGAGAGGGGGCGCAAAATTGAACCAAAAATTAAAGTGGGTTATAAGAACAAAAATTTGACAAAAAGTCTAAAAAGAGTGGGTGGGGGGGGGGGGGGGGTTCACAATTCCTCTACCGTACCTGGGTTAAAGCTCACTGTTCATTTCCATTTCCTCCCCCCCCCCCCTCCTCCCCCCTCTGAAAATTTTTAAAATAATATACGGATGCGCGATAAACGGTACTCTGAATTATTGAGGGTTATATCATCAGAGCTCACTCTTCGATCCCCATCACTCACACACACTCTGGTTTCCCGGCTATCCCGAATATGGAAATAAATAACAAAATTCAATATACATACGTGAAATAATATATCTCACATGCACAGATAGACCTACCAGCTTTTAAACAGCATTGCAGAATTTTTTAAGGCCAAAAAGTATTTTCACGTTTCTGCAAACAATTTGAAAATGGGGTCTACAGTATATTTTGCAAGAAAACTTCATATAGATCCTCGAATTCATAGTCTGATTTTTTTTTTATTAATTAAGAGGTCTAGATCTATCTACTAGTATATCATTATAGGTGATACTCCCAAGAAACCTCCATTAATATTTAACAAAAAAACAGAAGGCCTAACTTGAAAAAAAAAAAAAAAAAAAAAAAACAGTTGCGGCATCTCTTCAAATGCGTCTCTCACTCCCCCCCCCCCCCTTCTCCTACCCCAAATCATTTACTGTGAACAGCCTTCCAAAAGATAACAGATGATGTGATGTTTTGATACCCATATTCGAACGTTATTATTTCATCATTTACCCCAATAACTATGCAACTACATGTTACATTTAGCACTCCATAGGAGACGAAATCGTATTCAAGTTAAAAAAAAATCACCGGAATCATTGCGCAATACAGTTTGTTGATACCGCTGATTTTTTAAGCAAGTGTATGAAAACCAAGTGTACAAAAGCTGTGAAATAATAATGCTTTTTAAATTGTCTAGTGTTGTGATCAAGAGAACCTGAGCTTGTTGTAGTGGCCTGCAGCCAGACAAACAGTAAGTTTTTCTTCGAGCTTATACACACCGCTTAGGCTTAGCTAAACTTTACAGTAGTCAGTACTCTGGTCTCGATTTGAAGTTTTGCAATGCTCCACACATATTTGTACGTGTGGGACTGGGCTTTACATTAAGTGATAATTAAACATGCGCAGAATATTTTCGATTATACGAACTTGAAAGTAATTTCTTCATCTTAATCTGTTGAGCAACATTTACAGCGACAAATTTTTTTTTAGGGGGTGTATGAGGATATCAATCATTAAGCGTCTTTCTACACAGAAATGGATTTTTATTTTCATTTTTCAATGCAGTCGCGCTAGCTGCCGTGTGATTATAATTGATTGGCTCTCGGCAGACGTACCGTACGATACGGCTAGCTAGATTCTTTTCAAAGTTGCAACAAGTGAACTGATCAATTTATTATGCCTAACTTTAGATCTATATATGATTTTGAAAATTCAGTTAAATTCACCAAGAAATTACTGAGAAACTAAATAAATCAAGAAATAATCTTAATTCAAGTTAACTCGAGAGTCGAGATTAAACACCGAGACATTGCCAGTTTCGAGGTCTAACTTTAGTTTAGATCTACAAACTTTTTGTTTATTAAGACCAAGCAAGGGCAAGGCAATCAAATGCAGATTCATAGATTAGAATTTGTAGTAAAATTAATAATTACCTCGTCCTTTAGCTCGCAAAGAGCTTGGGTCACTCTTCGTATTGTCCTGGACGCTGTAGAAAGATGTATCCCATGGATACACCTCGTGTCGTCCATGACACTGCCTGTAGCGTAATACCTCAGCGCAACAAAAACTTGCAGGCTGGGGGGTAATGCATGATTACGTGCCGTTTGATGGGCTAATCTGTCCTCTAGTCGATCGATAATATGGAGACACCCTTGTCTCGTAAATCTATATAACTTGAACATTTGCTGGTCGTCGTATAGATCTAGGGGATGAAGCCTGTCCCTAAAGACTCTCTCGCGTCTGATCGCAGCATGTTGTATTGCAAAAAGTATTGCAGCCATATTGAGTGTTGTGGACAGGAATAAAAATTGGGTTAACCCAACACCTACTTAAAAGCTAGGGTTAAATTTACCGGAGTTTCCATGGGAATTAACCGGAAATAACCGGAAAAAAATCCGGTTACTTTTTATGCAATGGGGAAACTCCGGTAAATTTCTCTTTACCGGAGTTTTCTGATTTTAACCGGAGTTTTTCGATTTTAACCGGAAAAAACTCCGGTAAAAAGTTTTATGCAACGGGGCCCAGATGTGCTGCTTTAAAACAATTGTTGCTTATATCACGGCTCATGTATAATTATCATGCATGTGTATATAGATGTTGTTTTGAAAATGAAATAGCATTCCCCAGTGTACTGCAAGATTACACATATATATCCGCCCTATCTCTTTTATGTCATCTTTCTTGTTCCTGGTCGTCATCGAAGCCTGGATGGATGCAAGCACGATACCTTTCATCTGAATAATTGAACACTCAATCTACACAGGGGCCACACCGAGGAAACCTTTACATTATGAATGATAATGCATGTACACTGAACGGGGCACACTCTGGCTAATTGCATTACTGCTCTACGTACCCTCTCTCTTTCCCCTGCTTCCTCCCTCAATCTATATCTCTTTATTTATCTCTTATGTCTCTCCCTGATCATATGCAACTCTCTCACTCTTCCTCTCCGTTTTCTCCAGCTCTACCTCTTCTATGTCTCTCTTACAGGAATACACACAAACCTGTCTACTTTCACCAACTCTCTCTCTCTCTCTCTCTCTCTCCAGATAGATAACAACCTCCCTATCTCCCCATATTTGTATCACTCTCTTCCCTTCTATTGTGTTCCTTTTCCTATAAACTCTCCATCTTCTGTTAGCTGTATAGTAATGTCTTGGTCAATACGTGTGTGCATAATAATCAAC
This sequence comes from Strongylocentrotus droebachiensis, assembly GCA_035222895.1. NCBI lineage: Eukaryota > Metazoa > Echinodermata > Echinoidea > Camarodonta > Strongylocentrotidae > Strongylocentrotus > Strongylocentrotus droebachiensis. The sequence goes on along the minus strand of JAVYIG010002524.1, from coordinate 52,406 downwards.
AATTCCTAAATATGCCTTTATTCTTTTTTTAAATTATGATCGCTGATGATTACTCCCCCTCTTTCTTCCTTCCTCCCCCTCCCCCCTTCTTTCTCCTACCCCTCCTTCTTTCTAGACCTCCTCCCTCTCTTTCTCCCTTACTCCTTCCTTCCTCTTCCCTCATCTCTCCCCTCCCTCCCTTTCTCCCTTAATCCTCCCTCCCTTTCTCCCTTACTCCTCCCTCCCTTTCTCCCTTACTCCTTCCTCCCTCTTCCCTCCTCTCTCCCCTCCCTCCCTTTCTCCCTTAATCCTCACTCCCTTTCTCCCTTAATCCTTCCTCCCTCTTCCCTCCTCTCTCCCCTCCCTCCCTTTCTCCCTTAATCCTCCCTCCCTTTCTCCCTTACTCCTCCCTCCCTTCCTCCCTCCTCCCTCCCTTCCTCCCTCTTCCCTCCTCCCTCCCGTTCTCCCTTACTCCTCACTCCCCTTCCCTCGCCCCCCTTCCCTCGATCCCCCACCCACCCTCCCTCCCTCCCTGTCTGTGTAATACACTTTCAATTTCAAATCAACATAATCACAATAGAATGGGAAAGTTAATAACCTTATTCTTATCCTCTACATCAGAATGTTTCCACAAATACTACTCATTATCTTTACAAATACAATGCTCAATAGACACACCCAGTTTTTGCAAGTAAACATAATACATACACACTCCATCTTCACAATCAACAAACCTCCTCTGGGATTCCCTCACAAGTTCAGCCTAATAAAGCAATCAATCAAAATCAATTCATAACTCGGCTTCCGCTATTCATGACACCACAATGACTCACAATGACCAGGGAATAATTCTTCCGATCGTCCTTGATTAACAAATTACATTTTACATACCCAGTGTTTTTATTTCCACTCTCTCAAATTTGTATGCATGGTGTTCAAAATTTGATGAACGGTCATGTCAGAAATGGGTAACAAATTGCCATTTGATATCATGAGAATGACTCCCTGTTGACCTGTAGGTTATGTATGATTCTCATCCATACCCGATCAGAGCAGTGCAGTCAAAAAGAAATACCTAAATGTCACACTCTTATTGGAGAGAAATAGAAAAATTCATCTATGGGACTTGATGAAGGATGAATGGATTACTATCTGAGTCAATACGTTTGCTTCAATGGAGAATAGTATTTACCCTAAAAATGTTCACTTCCAACAGCGTCTTTAAAAAGCCTACACCTTAAACTCTGAACATAGTTTTGGGGTTCTTTCAACAGAAATATGGCGCCATGCCGTAAATCATCATCGCTTTCATATTTACAATCGCATGTTTGCCAATACCATGGTACCATCTTGATTAATGATTTGATTTGATTTGATTTGATTTTATTTATTCATCATCAATAACATCAGTGATTAAACATTTGAATACATCGTGAATGGTACATGTTCATAAATGAATATTATAGATCATATTAAAGAAAAACCTAACAAAGTATTGATATGCTAGACATATGTCTTTTCTCATAGAATATAGAAGGTGATGAAAAGGAGCCAAATAATAGCACATGTGCTAGTCGAGTCTGGCCCCTGTTCTTAGCACACACTTGGCAAAAATAAATATATCATTATCAAAAAATAAAACTTGACAGTAGAAGTATACATGTTGAGTAATACCGTAGCACAATTTCTACACTCCAAATATAATTATGAAGAGGATATACCAGGTTAAAAAGTCATAGATACATGTATCTACAGATTATTTATACAAAAAATTGCATTTTTTTGACAAAAAAAAAACAACAAAAATGTAATATGGAGATTATTTACAATATATACATGTGTACTTGCATAATTCAATCACTTATTCATCAAGTAATCGTTGAGATGTTTACGAAAAGTGTTTCTAGACCCTTTGTTTTTGATTTCATCGGGAAGTTCATTCCATAATCGGGTTCCTACACAAGTTACTGAAAATTTGCCTTGTGTTGTTTTATACAGTGGTATACGTAGATGGCCCTTTTCTCTTTTTCTTGTATTGTATCTATGCTCAATTTTATCACAATAATCCGTCAAACAGTGAGGTAAATTATTATGTACTAGGTCATACATAAATGTACATAGAGACAACTCATAGAACTTGTTAATATCTAAGATTTTCAATTCGTAAAACAATGGTGCTGAACGACTCATAAAATGGCTAAATGTGATTGTCCGTATGGCCATCTTCTGTGTATACAGTATGCAATTTAAGTGAGACTTGTAAGTGCTCCCCCACACTTCAATTCCGTATGATATATGAGGTTGAATAAAGGTTTTATACAACAGCACATTCGTTAATGATTAACAAAGCATACACACGCTTGTATTTGGCTTCTTATAATGGGCTAGAAAACAGAACACTTATGAAGATAATGGTTTTAAATTTGACCAGACAAATTCATATCATCTTCTGTTTTTTCTTTTTAGAAGGTAGAAGTTTTGGCATTTTCTCAAGTTGGGAGACGATATTTATCTTGCCTTTTTCCCAAGGTTGAAGAGGGGTGCCTCTATCTTCTTGCAAGATACATCAGGGGGTGTTTCACAAAGATTCTAAGTCGAACTTAACTCTAAGTTGGACTTCAAAATTATGGAGAGCCATTTGTAGCCTTAAAATAAAATATATTCAAAAGCAAAAATTAAAGTATTTTAGACTTTAAATAAATTCCACATCAAGAACATGAAATCTCCCATCATAATAGAAAATATGAATGATTTAAATCAACATATTATGCCTTTTCAAATAACTTTTACAAAATATTTTCACAGATGCTAACGGCTTTCCATAATTGTTAAGTCCAACTTAGAGATAAGTTCAACTTAGGATCTTTGTGAAACACCCCCCCAGGAGTATGACCATTAGCACTGTGTGTCTCTCTCTCTGCTGTGTTTAATGGAAATGGCCTTGTTACTATCCCTGCCAGAGTAAATAAATTCATTTCTGTAAAGATCACTTAGGCTTATTGGATTGATAATGATTCCATCAAGTGCTCTCTGGTCACGATCTGGATCCCACATCTTCCAGAAGATTTTTTTTCCAGAGAAAAGTTTTCTGGAAGATTGCATGTCATTTTTCCCAAAAGTTCATAATTCTGAAGATTCCTAGGTCCAAAGTTCATAACTCTCATGGTTCATTATTCAAAATTTCTAGAATGCAGGTTATTGGGTTAGATCTCACTTCATGGCGATTATCTCTAGCTCAGTACTTGCAGTACAAACAGATAAGTTCCAGTTGTTAAACAGAAGAGACAACATAATCAAGATATAAACAGTACAGCACTGGAAAATAAAATTGCAATCAATTTTGTCAATTAAGACTGACAAATGGACAGTAAGTGGTTTAAATATAGAAAGAAGCTGTAGACTCTGGCAGGATGTAAAGTGCAAGGAAAGAAAAGTCTTAAAGGCATCGTTAAACAATGTTAAATCTGAGATGCATGGCCCTACGTGTTATCAGTGTCTGTGATATGGTGTAATATTGAAACCCTGAACAAAATTGCGCTTCAAAATAATGAAGAAGTGCCTCAAAAAAGTAAAAAATCTTTGAGTGACCGGTTTTACCATACTTGTTTTCCCGAATAGACTGTAGCGTTAGGAAAACTCAAAATTTGATTTCAATTTCCAATCATAAATATCTTGATAATCAGACAGGCGATCAGCTTGTAAAAGTCATGGGGTTACTTACTGACCTAGAGGTTTATATTTATCATTGCAGCATGAGCTGAATCCAGGATTGCATTTCAGATTCTGAGTCAAAGTTACCCAATCCCTTTAGAGAAAGAAAGCATATGGAGTGACAAGATAAGAGCTAGTGTATTGAAAATGCAAACACACTGTAAGAGGTGTCATGGTCTATCATCAGACTGTGGATCACACGGTTTGCAGTTTGTGTCCCGCCACAGCACTAATGTCCTTTGGCGAGACATTAATCTACATTTGCCATTCTCCACCCAGGTGATGTGAATGGGTACCTGGTAGGAAGAGATTCCTCAAATGCCAGAGTGCCTGACCAGGGTAGCTTGGCTAATGCAAGGGTAATGATAGTACAGCACTTAGGAACTAAGTATTAAGCACTTTTAAATATCCTTACTTATTAGAATTAAACAGAGGTTTTCTCTTCTTGATACCGGTAATTCAATTATTTAACAACTGTCTGCATTATTCCAGAGAAAATTGAAAGTCAAAATTCTTTTCCTCTTCACCCCACTTTATGGTACATCATTAAAATAATTGTAACATATTGAACAAAATATATCATCATTTAATGGCAGTAGCCAAGATTGAGCTTGCTTTATGCCCCTTGCTCTTTTTTATTTTTTTTAAATTAAAATTACTGTACCACATTTTGTAGACCATCAGGTCAAATAATTCCAAATAATAAAACTAAAAATTAAATCAAAGAACAGTTACCGGTATTGTTATACAGTATGTATGTATGAATATCCAGAAAAAACATCCAAACAGAGTTTTAACTCAATCATACAGGTGTGTATGATCCAAGAAGGATACCCACTGTTAGAGTTCACTTCATCATCACTATAAGTAATACGCTAAGGCTCCGCGGGGGGCGCGACGTCTCCGCGAGCCTTTGTATTCTATTGTTTTTTAATGAGATCGCCGACCCAAGTTGGTGCAGCTATCTCCTCCTGAACCCTCCCCTCGGGGTACCGCTGACCGGTGCCGTCGTCCGCGGGAGAGTCAACTCTGTCGAATTGGCTATACTCCGCCCGAGGTCCTCCTCCGTGTCGACGTCCAGGGCGAAAACAGACGCGATATGCATAATGCATGATATGCGTGACGACAGAGATACCTCATGGATATTCAACATAACATCCGTAGACACACGACCGATGACTATCCACTCACATTAAGTTGCGTATTAAATGCACGCTGAATGGGTATGACTTACCCCGTGTTAGGTATCTTCCTATATGATATTCTCTATATAGACCGCGCCGTCGATCACACTCATTTCTTTGCAGTTCTCAAAGAGACACACAACAAATGACCAACCACTCACATTATGTTGCGTATTAAATGCTCTATGCAAAGGGCGGGATCACCGAGAGTAAAGCGTCTTGCTATAGGATGTGCTATAGGATGTGCTTTAGCGCTGCACAAGCCACAGAGATACACACGAAGCTCCCCGTCCACGTCCTAACTTAGAGACCTATTTCCATCATTATTGCCGCGATTTTTATATAGTTTTCGTGAATGGAGGTATGAAATCAAAGCTTATTTTGTGATTATTACTGAGATGAGCTTGCAGGAAGCTCCAACACCGGGACCGCGCCCCGCAGGCGTCCGACGCCTGCGGCGCCGTTGTTGAGCTTCCTGCAAGCTCATCTCAACTCATTTCACACTTTGAAATTGTTATCTGTTGGTTTGCATCATTATTGCCGCGATTTCAATATAGTTTCGTGAATAGATTTACGAAACCTGAGCTTAGAATTAGTAAAAATATTACTAATGTCTACGTTTTTAAACGACTGTCTGATTTTCTTGTGAAAATTTTACTTTGAAAAATGATTATCGAAATTCATGGTCAGAAATAATCACAATCTAGGTTCAATATGTTACAGTTCTTGCATCAAATCAATGCATGAAAACTTAGTTATTGAACTAGAATTTTTTTTTTTTTTTTTTAAATAGGCAATTATGAAGTAGGAAGCCTGAAACCTTAGCCTACTAAACAAATCTCAACAAAGTGTAGGCCTATCCTTTTATGAATTAATGAAAAAGTAGCCCCAGAAAAAAGAGCCCCCGAAAGTTGAAAAAGTAGCCCCCGAAAATTTCCACAAAATTTGAAATGGAGCCTCCGAAATGAAAAAACTTAATTTTTTGCCTGCGCCCCCCTCTAGAATCCCTCGGATTTCCGCGGGTCCTGAGTTGAGTGTATATATAATATAGGGGTGGGGTCCACAGGTTTCAAGGGGGCATAAACCCCCAAGAGCTCGGGGGTTACATTCTTCAAAGTTGGGGGGGGGGGAGAGATCAGATCGCAGCGGGTTGAGTGTATATATAATATAGGCGTGGGGTCCACGGGTTTCAAGGGGCCATAAACCCCCGAAAGCTTGGGGGGGTTTAGGCGTTTAATTAGGGTCAGATGAGCATATTTTTAATACTTTATTTGTGACACTTGCGAGTCACTAATTGGCGTGGGGTCAATACGTAGAGTTGCGTAGTGTTGCGTACCAACTACGCTGGCCTACGTTACTATATGCTGAGGGACGGAAAGGGGTACGCAAGATGAACGAAAACAATTCAACATGTTTAATTTTTTTCGCGTACTTTTGGCGTAGAAATTTGACGCAGAAAGTATGCCTTTTTTTTTTTTTCTTTCAAAAAAAAAAATCAAAAAAAATTCAACAAAAAAAAAAATAGGAGGCGGCCCCCAAAAAGTAAGCGGGCGGGGACGCAAAACATTTTTTTAATGGCCTGAATGGCAAATAAAGTTCTTGGTGGTTTTAATTTAGACAGTCTCTATATATCTATTTACACCCCCCGCCCCCCCCCCCCCCCCCCCCTCTAGAATCCCGCGGATTTCCGCGGGTCCAGCTAGTTACAATATACTATATATCTATATCTGATTAGCATACTGCTTGTATGCTAATCAGATATTGATGAAACAGAGATGGCTCTTTGCATCCTAGAGAAGTAACCAAGACTACGTAAAAGTGATTCCTTGTTTCTTTTCCGCACACCTCCTTTCCTTTATTGCTTTATGACATATTTTATTGGTCAATAAAGATGAATCTGAAAAAGAAAAAAAACCTGGCAAACATCACAAAATCACTGTTCAGTTATAGTGCAATTTCCACTTGGTTTGAGCCTAAGAATTGCATGGATTAAGGAAGTTTCGTTTAGGGTAGATAAATTTGTGTTGAAATTGACCCGAGAAGGTTCTATGTGTGTCCTGACAAAATATGAAATATCATATAACATATAACCTGCTATCCTTAATTCTGTGGGAAAAAATGCATGCGGAATTGGGATTTAATTCTACTTGGCCCAATTTGCAATGCAGATTCGGCACAGCTAGGAAATAAAGCTCACATGACATGTATCTTCCTACAGTCAGTGGGATCACATGTCGCGCAAATGAAAAGGTTTTCACTGAAAACACCTAGCCGACTCCATGGCACAAAACAGTGAATCATAAAGGGTCACCATACAGCTCGATGTTGGACTACCGGTTATTACCTTCCAACGAACGTCAAATTGAACGCTGACATGCCTAAGTACGTTGACCTCTTCCATGATTTACCCAATATCGCTGGGCGCCTTCATCTAGGCAGTGAGCTCGCACGGAGCATGTAAATGCACAATTACAAGGTAGAGTCTTGATACGGGGGTAGAGTCTTGATACGGGGGTTCAAGGGAAGGAAAATGTCACTGATATTAGAACTATCCGTAAGGATCGAAGAAAACATCCGTTGTATGGTGGACAAGAAGCTAATACATGCAGGGTTTCAAATGCTAATATATAGGTACGGGAAATGGTCACATGACACTAGTTTTCCACTGTACAGTACTGAATTCATTGCATATATTTAAAACGAAAATCATATTGATAGTTTTTCACAATGCCATCAAGGACTTTAAATATGAAAATAAGATTAAGGAGTCACTATACTCTGTGGGGCTCTGTAAAACTCAAAATAAGACCTGGTGAATAATAGAGAGATTATACATGAATAAAGAAAAATTGCCAGAAGAAAATCTCACATACAAAAACTCCACATTCCATAAAGTGCTCCTCTAAACAAATTTGTACTGTTTATACTGCCATTGCTGGTTTTAAAGAAAGAAAAAGGGGTCTCTACAATGCAAGACAATTATATCTTCAAACATTACTTTCAAGTAGCTTACAATGGAGCTACCTTGATAAATATACGATATATCAGAAAGAGTCTCCTCTTCCAATTTTTTTTATATACTGCCATTGCTGATTTAAAAAGAAATAAATAGAGGTCTGCAATGTAAGACAATGATATCTTCAAGCACTAGTTTCAAGTACGTGTAGCTTACAATGTAGCTAGCTACCTTAATAAATATACAATACATCAGAAAGTGTCTCCTAGTTTTCCCAACCATAAATAATAAACATCAATCAAGAGAGAAAGTCAAGCTAGACACGCTGCCGAAGTCACGAGACTGTATACATTTTTCCAACAAGTCGATGGATCTTTTTTGCCCTGACAAGCTAATGCACATCAATTTACCTGTTATGCATGCTCTTGCCATGGAAACATAACAGCTTTGTCACGATGCGATGTATGTTCAAGATGTTTCAATTCGCACGGTTCAAGTACGCCATGACATTTTGCCAGTATCAAAAGCCGTCCGTCCATGCTCCTGTGTTTCCTTTGGCTCAATATCTCACTTTTTCATGCGATCTCTCTCTCTCTCTCCTATCATCCTTTTTCTCTCTCACCTCTATATCTTTCTCTCCAATACGTGTACCTATTTCTCCCCCCCCCCCCCCTCTCTCTCTCTTTATCTTTCTATCTATTATCTCCCTCTTCCTCCCTCCCTCTCTCTCTCTCTCTTGTCTAATGGCACCTTGCTTTCTTGAATGAAAAATATACATGTATTTTCAATAGGCCATTTTTGTAATGTTATCAAATTAATGCTCAAATATTGCTTCGTTATAAATTGTTTCATTCACCTGTTACAAATAATTGTATTTCAATAGTCGGGTAGGACTAGCTATAATGTTACCCTACCTAGCAAAAATCAATGTAGGCAATGCGCTTTCGGACTATTGAAATAAAATTATTGGTAAAAAGGTTAATGAAATAATTTGAAACAAGGCAATAAAGAAAGGTTTCTGCACTAAATTTGATTACATTACAAAAATGTTCTATTACATAGTCTGTTAATTCAGTATGTTAACCCTCCTACCTACTTGTATTTCATGCAGTTCAGTCTTCACTTTGAATATATATCTCATTATCTCATGTACATGTATATGTTGCTACGTCCATACAACAGCCCAATGTAATTCTTGTATTTGTACAGCTGTAGACTTTTAAACGGATCCCATCACGCAGAACTTGTTTCAGAAGAAAATGATATTATCCATTATAAGATTTCAAGCTAACAGTTTTCTAAATCAGAAACTTAGGAGAACATCCATTTCAATCAATCCCCTTAAATATTAAAATATGCAAATAATTTTTTTATTTGAGTGAACAATTATGTAACGATTATGAATAAAACATGTAATTATCTTTTCAGATCCTTCAATTATAATAAAACGATTTGCAATTCTCTCTGGTTTTGACAATTTTCTCTTATGATAACTTAATTTCAGAATTAAAATATATTGAATTAAGCACTTATATAGATATCAAGTATGAAAAGAAAGTTTCATCAATTCAAGTACACGTACAAGCAAAACGGAAATACAGACAATATAAGGGAGCAAATTCTTAAAACCGGCTATTGGTCACCCTTTTTTTAGCATCTACATGTATCTTTATACTGTCTTGGAGTTTGTCAGTTTTGCAATTTAAAGAATAAACTTGCTTGTTTTGGCCGGGTAAAAGCAAAGCCTTATCAATCAACTAAATAGACAACCCTGGATAAAATAAAACCAATTAATAAGGGTAAATCAATGAACCGGTAAAGGAAAAACAAGCTAACATGGCTCACGCGACCAATCAAAGCATGAATGTCACTTTAAGAGAAAGCAATCCTAGGGCTATTACCGGCTAATTTCAGCTCGGGATTGGCATGCACACAACACTACTACTACTAATATCTTATTCGGATGTGGAGTCACGATTCAACACCGTTACCAATCCTAGCCTATCTGTGCATCAGCTCTGTGTGTATGTATCTCTTTACACTGATCTTCAAAAAATGCAGAGAATGTGTGTGTATATAGCCTTCTTTTTATACCTTTGGGTTATATCCTTTTTTATAAAGTACAGTGTACAGATTTCCTTCACTTGGGATACAGTTAACAACTAAATAATTCATACCCTTACCAAATTTCTGGAGGATGTAGCATATTAAAGCTTACATCTAAAAGTATTCAATAAAGGCCCTTATTCAAATAGTTCACCTTTCATTCATGAGTTATGAAAAACACCCAAAAATCATCAAATTTACAAGAGATATGGATAATTTAGTTGAAAACTGTAATATCTGTTTTGAGCCTAAAGGGCATCAACTCATCTTTTGAGAGTAAACGCCCTTCATTAAAATGAGTACAAGAGCTATGTTTCTTTTCAGACAGTATGTTATTTTCACACTTGTGCATATGTAACATAATATTTGCATAAAAGTTCTCCACTTTTGGAAGTTAACTCTGAGTTGTTATTTAAAAAAATCAATTTCATTCTATACATGTATGTACTACTTAATCATTCACCTTTCAATAGTCAAATGTAGGTTTTGTTTTAAGTCTCTAATCAACATGTACAAGTTATTTGGGGAGTAATTGATCTCCTTAAAAGTCGACGAGGGGCAACCTCATTCATACCAGAGAATCCTATATAGACTGCTGCTTTTACTTCTGTATCTTTTCATTAAAAATGAACAATAGCGCTCACTCTATTCTTCCCCTTTCATTCATCATTTCTCCAGCTCTACTATATATATCTTCAATATTCCCCCTACACATGCCATCATACCAGAGAATCCTTTAGATAGCTACTGTTACTTCAGTATCATACCATTAAAAATAAACAATATCACTCACTCTATTCTCCAGCTTTCATTCATCATATCAATAGCTCTACTATATCTTCAATATTCCCCCTACGCATGCTGTCGACTATCCATCTTACTTCTGAGCCCATGCCAGCCCCACTATCTTTATATTTACGTATGGTTTGAATTTTCAATTCTACACAAATCCATGAGGCCTGTATCTGAATCCCTCTCTATCACCCCTATTCCCCTTCAGCTAAATTAAGTAGGCAAGTTGGCAACAGTTTAGGGGTGAAGAGACTTGAATGGTATGTTAGTTGATCATATAAGGGAAAGAGAAGGCACAGGTTCATCATACTTCTTCGATCATACTTGTAGCTGAGGCAAAGCAAGTCACTCCGTCTTTAAAATGCTATTATCTACTTTTGAAGAAACTAGCAGAAAGAAAGAAAGAAATTTGACCATAAAAACCAACTGTATAAACTTCAAATGTTTTCATTTTTTGTCCACTGCAGCATATTTACAAAGTGGATTATGATGAAAAACTGTTTTGTCCATAGAGCAGTTTAGTTTGAATAATCAAGTTGACATACATGTAGACCCTAGATATAAAATCAAGTTTAACAAAAGGACAATGTCAGACTATCTTCCTACATTAACCCTGAGTGGGATTTACATTTTAGTAGAAAACGGGCCCCTATGTGCAAATATTAAAGGTGCTAAATCCACTTGAAATAAAATGCTCAAGGCTAAAGGGATAACTATATGCATGGCTTCATTAATGTGGACTCAGATGCTATAATTTACTTGACATGTGCTTGGCCTTTAAAGCATCCAGGAAACTTGGTTGGCATCTGATTACATGCGTAATTTCATCTCCCTGCTCATGTGCAGTGACGCGAGAACAGATTTCATAATTTCACATTACCACTTACAACATGACCGTTATTCAATTTACAGGAGGGTTGGCGGGCGGAGGGGGGGGGGGGGCTGTTCCCTGATGAGCCCGGACAGATAGCCTACGCCGACGGCTTAGGCAACGTCTGTGGTAGCTAAAGCCCTACAGTCCCTTTCCACTCACGCATTTCAAAGACCCGAGATGCATTTATGCATGAGATTTAATTTTGCTGGCTCCGGCTCTTTTCTAAAATCTTCATTTGAAAAGCTCACCTCAGAAACCACATTTTAACCGACTTAAAACCCCGGTGGGCTGACGGCCGGCCACTAGGCAGATGTCTCTTTTTTGTCAGGATAAATGCCCTTTTTAGTCGGTGCTTGGGGGATTTTTATCCCTCTATATTCAAACTACTTGCCTTCCTGTTGACTGGAGTTGAGTGTAGTTGAATTTTATTAATTCATTGAGTATTCCTTTCCATTATAAATGAATACCTGTCCAAAGGCACTCACTCAAGAGCATATATAACTTTTCAGACAATAATCCGATACATGAATCTTCACTGCACCAATGGTAAATGATAAGTTATATGATAATGACCCATATATCCTGATATACATTACAGCCAGAAGGGTTTTATTACTCTGCATAAAATTACATGAGTTAATGCCATTCTAGCTCTCAACAATAAATATTTGTAAACATTTGATAGTAATTTCTTGAGACAGAAAAAAGTACAGAAGTGGGAAAATATATAATTTAAACATCAAATCAACTGAAAGCTATGCATGCATTAGAACTGATTCACTGCTTATCTCCGCTACCATAAGTTGTGAACGATCCCTGCTGCCGATGCCACTCCTTTCAATCGATTCCACAGAGCCTGAATAGTTACAAGTGTGAATAGGAGGTAACGCAATAGCAGGGAGGCGGGGTGGGACACACATTCAAAATGTTTCTCTAATATAAATGCCTGCATGTGCAGATCGAGTACATGTAGTTATCCATCACAAACCCTAAGAATGTCAAATAAATTTTCCAATTTGTAGCTGGATACCCTGCTTGTAAATTGATAAAACACAGCTAACGATGATAAAAGGGGGGTTTATCGGAACCAGCATCACGTGTCCTTGTACCGAGACAAGATGTCTGAGTGATCGCAATCTCCATCATGTTATATACCTACCGGTAGTACAGTTTACACACATGATTCTTGGCAATACTGTGCATTGTAAACCTGTAATGATCTAATGCTATGCTCTACTTGACATTTGAAAGAAAGACAAATAAATATCTTATCTTTATCTTGTTATGTCATCTTATGTGCCTGTATGACATATAACTTTTATCTGTTTTTCTTCTTTTAAAATAAGAAAAGCTCTTGATTTGACCATTGAATAATGGTACTTTATGGTATTACTAACATTCTAGTTTATAAAAAATTGTCTAGTGAATTCTTTATTTTGGGATGAAAAAACATGTATCGGTAATCTATTTTCATATGTCGTACAAGGCACACTGCAACGCATGAAATTGCCCTTCTGATGCTGGTAAATAATTAATAAATTTCTCATTTCTCTTCCCAACTGTTTGCATCAAATTATCTGTCTTCATCTCTCTCGATTGTTTTGAATTCACTTAGTTTCATAACACGCCTTATATTTCCACATTGTCACTTGTAGTCCACATATATAAACTTGATTAAACAAGGTATACTTTCCTTCATCTCCCCTCCCTAACATTTTCACCTTTTTTTTCTTCATTCATGTTTTAACATGCTTATATTTTGAAGCGACAAAATGAAAATATTATGTTTCACACAAATTGTGGTGTTTCACACAAATTGTGGTATTTCCAGCAATATTCATCAGAGCTAAATTGTACTTTTAATCCCAATATGATGCTTGACCGGGTCAATGAACAAGAGTGAAAAAAATAATATCCGGTTTTGGTATAGCGCACATCACGTGAGAATATAATATTTTTGGTTCCCGAGAGCTTTGGAAATCATTATCCCAGCGTAAGCTGCCCTACCCATTAGCAGTGCACATATGTATTTCATGGAATAATCCTTCCGCCGGGTACCCATTTACTGCACCAGAGTCAAGTACTGATGGCAACCCTTTTTCCTACATTTTTTTAAACAATCCTTTAAGAAGGTATCTCACTGAGCGGCGAATGCTTCCGAATGTAGCACTTTGGGATTTCACCAGGGTTTGTAAAAGGTTGCAAAAGGTTTGTAAAAGGTTGAAAGAAAGTTCGCAAACAGTTTTCATTGTCTCAAACCGAATTTCTTTGCGAATTCATTTTTCCGCAACTGTTGCAAGAGTTTGCAAAACATTTGTAAGTGTTTGCAAAACAGTCGTAAGCCTTTGCAAACGGTTGTAGGACGGTGTCGCTGAAGTTCTTTTTAATGCGCCAATGCTAGCGACCACCTTATCATATAGTTCCTATATAAAATGGACCCATTGAGTACCAGGAGTTAGCAAAAGGTCCCAAATAGTGGCAAGGATTGGCAAATAGTTGCTCAAATTTTCTCAAATGTTGCTACATGTAATTGTTGCTAAACATCACTAAAAGTTCCTAAATGTCGCCAGCATTTGTGAAAAAAGTTGGCGAATCCAAAATCGCAACGTTCGTAAGCATTTACCACCCTTTACTACATGTATACCTGTACAAAATCCAGTTTGTTTTATTCTGGGTCTTCCCATCATGTTCCTTGGTTTTCATCTTGATCTAGATATTTCATTACATCTTGCTTCATAATACAGCCTTCAAGAAACTTTAGATAACTTATAAGATTGCAAGGGAATCTGGTCAGTCTTCCTTCAAAAAGTCCTATCAAGGCTTTGTAATCTAGAGATGTACATGTGAACTTTTTTTTTCCATTTTTCATTTCTTGATATCTTCAAAATTCTTCCTACTGTCATCCCACACTGCCCATCCACAACTCTGTTATTGTCAATATTTCACCATTATGAAATAATAGCTACCATACAGACATTCGTTTACTGCATTCTAATTGGGACTTTATCCTTGCTTGTTGGTGAAAATGAATTTCCACTAATGGAGGTCAGGACTGCCTTGCATCAATGTGCGACAATTCTTGGAACTTTTCTTGTATGTCTGCCTCGCATCTGGCATTAACAGCAATTACATGTACATGTACACCAGGAAATGAGGATCAAAAGTCTAACTATGACATTGGGTTACATTTCAAATGATGCAGATCATTGATACTCAGATTTCAAAGTTGATCACTAAATACAGACAATGATTGTGATAATGTCAACATCCAAGCATCAAGCTTAATTTGCTGCTCTTCTGACTCGAATGCTATTTAATATAAGTTTCTGCTTCTCATATGTGATATATGATATATTCTATTCTTCTTCTTTCTTAATATGTTTTGCAGCTAAATAAACAGATCAAGTTTGGAGAACCACAAAAGGGAATCATCTGACACAGAATAAATGTGTTTTAACTCAGAATTGAATATATTCCATGAAATGAAATGAAATGAAATGAATGATGATGATGATGATGATGATGATGATGATCATGATGATGATGATGATGATGATGATGATGATGATGATGATGATGATCATGATCATGATCATGATGATGGTGGTAATGATGGTGATGATGATGGTAATGATGGTGACGATGATAATTATGATAGTGATAATTATGATGGTGACAACGGTGACGATGATGACGGCATCATTGCTGGAATACCAGTATCTAAGAGTGTGAACACAACTCCCCACTACCATTAATACACAGAGACTGAACCTTACCAAGATAACCTGGCCCTCTTCATGTGGAATGATCGATCGGACTAATGATAACGCGACCTCCTCCTCGTTGAGTCTTTGGGGTTAGCCTGCTTCTTAACAGCACGGCTCAAGAGCTCCCCTCTTAGGTACGGGTCGAACAGTGGCGTCGCGTTGGTGCTGCGCTCGAGGGGGTTTATCTCATCTAAATGATTACCCCATTCCTGGAGTGCATGGGCGTAGGTGTGAATTATTAGTGCTCCTAATGGCCCCTACCATTAATGCATTTCCCCTACAGGTGATGATAACGATGGCCATACTTTCTTTATTTGCATACGAGTCTCATGATGCGCTGCATGACCTTATGTCATGAATGCATTTCCTGTCGTTGCCAAACAGATATTTCATTTAAGTGAAGATGTTCCAATTTTTTTTTTTTAGAACTCGGTAGTCGGATGTAGGACTATTGTGTCATATTATTCATACAGAAAACATAATTTGATATTAGGTAAAGCAAAATTAAGCAAACTTTTGGATCACCAAAACATGGAGATATCACACCATAAGCTCTTGAAAAGCTTCAATACCGAAGCATTTGTGTGGTACATTAAATTTATAATCAGGTATCTTATGAGGGGCTACGAAAGATTGGGCTACATATGTAAAATCATTTGGGCAGCATGCATGAACACTGTCAGCAAACCTTAGCTGGATGATATATTCCTTACAGAAATGAAATTGGGATAGTATTATGGTACAATCTATCTTGCCTAAAGAGATGTGTCTCAAAAACACAAGCAAGGACAATTTCTGAGTAAATGAGTCACAGGAAATGTGCATGCAGGGGTGTTACTATACTATTTTGAAAGGGTTGGACCAAATTTGCTGACAATGTAGCTAAGAAAAATATTTATAAATGGTAATCAAATTTACCAACAAATGTTTGTCATTTTTTCTTACATGCAAACAAAAATTAAAAAAATCATAATCTGCCAACAGCCTATAAAAATGTCAAATTTTCTTCATACAGAAAAATGTTACTAAAGAGTGTCACACAGTAACTTATAATTCATAATCTGCCAACAGCCTATAAAAATGTCAAATTTTCTTCATACAGAAAAATGTTACTAAAGAGTGTCACACAGTAACTTATAATTCATAATCTGCCAACAGCCTATAAAAATGTCAAATTTTCTTCATACAGAAAAATGTTACTAAAGAGTGTCACACAGTAACTTATAATTCATAATCTGCCAACAGCCTATAAAAATGTCAAATTTTCTTCATACAGAAAAATGTTACTAAAGAGTGTCACACAGTAACTTATCCCCCCCCCCCCCCCCCTCTCCAATCCACCACAAAGCCCCTGTGTGCAAAGCAAGTCCATTGAGATGGGGGAGATCAATTCATCATTAAATTATCATCCATCCTCATACAAGTTAGGCAAGCTTAGGGGTAGATCAAGATATTTTTTTCTAATATAAAAAAGAAGAAATTATTGTAAAATATCTGCCACACAAAGAAAAAGGTTCATCAGCTTTTTCAGGTGCCTTTTGGGATGGAAACAAAAGGCACATTGCGTTTGGGTGTACTGAAGGTCAGACACATTGATTTTAAAGGGGCCATGGGGCAGTTAAACCCTTAAACCCAACAAATTTGATGCCCCTTTTCTAAAAATTTGCATTTTATCATTTTAGAATTCAGTCTGGAGTATAGTGGTGGGAGCAATCATAATACTTTCATGTT
Source organism: Strongylocentrotus droebachiensis (assembly GCA_035222895.1). Taxonomy (NCBI): domain Eukaryota; kingdom Metazoa; phylum Echinodermata; class Echinoidea; order Camarodonta; family Strongylocentrotidae; genus Strongylocentrotus; species Strongylocentrotus droebachiensis. Next base: position 35,306 of record JAVYIG010002524.1, on the reverse strand, counting down.
GTGTCTATGATCATACAAGTAGCATTGTGGAATGAACCAAAGCCCTAGCTACATTCGTCTATCTCCCATGTTTATCTCTGTTCTTAATTTATCAGATAAAAATATAATTAAATCAGAATCCAGCAGGATCTTACACTTGTCTCGGACTGGCAAGGGAAATTCCCTTGAGGTTGGGTTATAACCCTTAATAGATAATATTGTGCCATTGTCTTCCTTCAAATAGATAAAGATTGTCCTCGTTGTTAAGGTGCAAGTACTGGAAATATAAACACTATGGTGATAGACATCATATAAATGTAAGATAGAAATTTTCTTTATTTTGATTGGTTTAAACCTACAGGTAGCTACTCAACAATGACATAAAATGAATCTTGACCAGATTACTATTAAAAGGAATATACATGTACATGTATATGTACTGCTATTTAATTACTAATTCCATACACTCTGTCCCTATTTCTGGTGACATCCATCCTTTACAACAAAATAATAAAACATGATCTCAAAGATTTTCTACAAATCTTTTATGGAGTAATTTCATTAGATTACTGCATTGTTAATCTAGAAGATATGTTCAGAATAACAAAAGATGCCAAAATGGACCTGTTTGTGTGTGTTTTAAGCAATCATTAGACAGCTTTGCAGTACACGTTCCCTGCTGAAAGCATGAAGGAAAAATGCCCTTCCGGCTCCCAGCAGATACAAATCCAATGGTTATCTGAAGGAAAAAAATGAAAATGAAAATGACAAATGAGCTACAAACACTCATGCACATTTTTGTCTTTTGAATGTTTCCCCGGCCCTATTTTCTCTTTAAATTTGTCTGGCTTTGGCTGTGGAAGATACTAAGTCTTCACTCTAACAATACACCGCTAAAGGCACTGGCACGTACATGTAAATCAAAGAGTAGTCCATATTGTGCCAATGGCTTTTGTGGGGTACATCTGAAGATCTCCTGCCGATGATGCAAACATCTTCTTCTTTTTAATATTTTTTTTTTGAATATACAGCAGGACTCTAAATCTATGCACACTATATTTTCTTTCAGGTGCACAGGGGATCGATGTAGCTCATTTGTTATTTTCATTTACATTTTTTTTCAGATTACCATTTCAATTGAAATTTGTTGGTCTCTACGTTCGTGCTCTGTTAAAACTTTGCCTTTTCTATCTTTTAAAACTTTTTTTGGGGAGGTCCAAAGTTAAATTGTGGGCACAACTATACTGTACCTGTTAATGTCGAGCCCTGTACAGGAACAAAATTTGAGTAGGGAAAACATTCTAAGGGGGTTTGTTTTTTTCTTGTTGAAAATTGAGAAATCAGAAGGCCCTTTGAAGGATACAAATGGTACTTTTGTTATGAGGGGGGGGGGGGTGGGATAAAACAAGAAATAAAGCGCTGTCATGATGTGGTACAGTATCAACTTTTCCAATATCATTAATTAGTATTGATATATTTTAAAACAGTACCAGTCATCAAAATATTCTTTCTCAAATGAATCTGTTTCATATTTCACTTTGTTTAATAGCTCTGACTTGATAACAACAACACTTCTACAGCTTTGGGTATACTAATTGCTTCATTATCAATATTGTTCACTGATTTACCTTGTATTTGTACCATGATTTTGTGTGGGTGTGAGCGATTAAAGAAAAGTACTTATCTATACTTCTATATTAAAGAAACCTGTGGTATTTTTCCACTTATCAATGCACAACCATTAAATCTCTATGCAAGCCCAAACTGCCGTGCAGTTTTTTATTGAAATTTATATTAACTCTGTTTCTCTGACATCAACACGTCTACAGTCTTTATACCTGGCTTCTATAGCATTGGGTAATAGATGCAATTCCTGCATTGCTTTGATCATTACTGAAAGTGTACATTTCATCTGCGATCGTTTTTAATTGCACCGTTTTCCATGATTAAAGAACCTGTCTTCTTGACAAACATCCTCCATTTTTTAATGAGGTTCAAACTCGATGCGAGCAATTTTAAATAGCTCAAGGCTCTAATTCTTGTAGATCTTCTCTCCTCCATACATGTATCATTATGTTAATGAAGATGATTAAACGGTTGTTTATGCGATATTTGCTCTGGATTTTATCTCCTCAAAGACAAAAGATTTGGGTTAGTTTGCAGGCTCAAACTCTTGTCCTTCATTTTGCATAACAGTGTCTGCACTTTGAGACTAGGCTGACAGCATACTGCATAGGCTCTGTACTTTAGCTGCTCCACAGCCAGAGAGTGACAGAACTGCATATACATATAGGCTCTGCTCGAGGCTTTAGGAATTGTGGCAAAATTTCAAAATAGATAGATCCTGTGTCTGTAGACTAGGTTAGGGTTAGGGTTGCAATTGGTTTTGAAGTTAGGTTTAGGGTTAGAACTATGGCTGGGTAAGGAATTTGGTGCAAAGTTTAAGTTAGGAATTCTTGAAATATACCTTAAAGCTTATCTGCCCTAGTTTATAGGAGGGATTAGACCACCTGACAAGGTCACTGGACAGGTGGTTATCTCATCAACTCAGTTCTCAAAGAGGATCATGGGGGACTAATGGTCACCGATTAGGCATTGTTTTCTATATAGAGGGAGCAAGTAGCTACAAGTAAGACAATACCGGTAATATTGATACATCATAATCCTCTCAGGAGCTAAGACATATTTTTGATGTGATAGCAGATTAAATTTCCTTGAAACTGACAACAACAAAAAAGACTTTATTTGTTAGAAATTGATAACTATTCTCAAATGTATCATAATCTCTTGTCTACAATCCAAAGTTTCACATACTTATTTCAAATTTGGAAGTACAAAGCGTAAAGTGAGGGTAAACGACGATGTATGTGTATATTAACTTTGAACGTAAGAGAATGACTAAACATCATGGGACGCACCTCAAAATCAGGGCAAGATTTTTTGTTTAAACCTGTGAAGCAAATACGAAATTCTAACATTTGTTATTCTTCTATTAAGTGCATCTAAAATTCATGGCAGAATTCTCTGCCACGAAATCAATCACAATTCATGCGCTGTTGTTGATTTTTTTTTGGAATATGAAATTTGATACTATCAATCACTATCTATATTTTCCTAAATTCCCACATTTTGTCATCAAAACAAGATTGAACGAATGTAAGACTACAGATAGATATTTTTATGTCACTATGTGAGTTTATTTATGCATCAAACCAAGCCCTAGCGATATGTACCGTATGCAGTTTTCTTTCTTATTTTTTTCCCTTTTGTTTGATACCCTATTTAATATTTATGCAGACAAAATGTAGCAGACTGAATATTCATTTTGTAATGCTTCCTGCAATATTGAGGATTTTCTCCAAAGGGTGTATCTTGATCAAACATCAGAATCAAACATACAGTGTATGCATGACATATGCCTTTACTCCTTGCAAAATGTCAACTGTTTTTCGTGGCACAGTGACCGGATTATCCAAATCCTGAGGTTGAATGTGACTGATGACTGAGATTGCAATTTATATTACATGAACAATATCAGTTATAGCAAACAGGCATGCATGCTTGACCTACATGTGTTTTGTTGCTTTCCATTTTTTAATATGATATATATATTAATGCTAAATATATTACTCATTGCGGATATAGTATCGAAAATAATATCGCTAGTGATATTCGTTTGTCTCGCAATGTGATCAATAAGGAATCTAAAAGATCACAACGTTTCGTATGCTACTGCAATACTTCGTCAGGTGATGAAAACTATTGTAAGCAAGGGTCTTTTATACTTTACGGGAGGACCGTAAAGCGGTCTAAAATTCGATCGATAATTGGAAACAATAACGCCCAATGCCTATTGGTCGACGCACACGGTGATCGACCAATCACCAAGGCCGCTGGTTCGGCCGCTGGTTCGGCTGATGCACCAGGCCTATTGGCCGACGCATACGGTACTCGACCAATCAACGGGCTGCTGGCTCGGGCCGTCTGCTGAATGGAATCGACCGTTGTTGGCTGGCAGGACGGCGAGTGTCATGGCGGCGTATCGTCCGCATCCAAAATTCGGGGATATCGATCCCGTTGTCTCTGTTGAAATTATTAGGATTGAGACGGATATTGATAGCTTCTTTTACCCTCCGTGTATACCAATGCCGTTCCTGGGAAAGGCACTGAACCCCGTCCCAGTCTGGTTGATGCTGGTTGTCCCAAGCATGTTCGGCTACGGCTGAGTTGTCAGTTCGACGGAGTCTGACGTCCCTCTTATGCTCAGTGATTCTTTCTTTTATCGGACGGGCAGTTTCACCGATGTAGGATCTATCACATCCTTTACAAGGGATGTTGTACACAATGCCGTCCCGTCTATGTGGAGGAATTGGATCCTTGGGGCGTGTAAGTTGTTGACGTAGGGTGGTATCTGATCTGAAAACCGTTCGAATGCCATGGCTCTCTAGGCGGCGCTTGAGTTGTTGGGAGACCCCATCAATGTACGGCAAGACTGTAAAAGTCTTGTATACCTTCTGATCCCTGGGTTCCGACGATCTATTCTTGGTATTGTGTATAAAACGGCGTGGGTAACCGTTGAGACTCAGGGCACTGCGAACACGGGTCCGTTCTTTGCATGGCTGTTGTGGACTTGTCACAATGCGTGAAGCTCTGTCAAATAGACATTTCACTAGACCTCTCTTCACCGATATGGGATGGTGAGAGTCAAACGCTATGTACTGGTCTGTGTGGGTAGGCTTCCTATAGACTGAGGTGGAGAGCCTATGGTTGTCGTGTCTATGAACTAGAGTGTCTAAGAATGCTATCTTCCCTTCACACTCTATCTCTGATGTGAACTGGATGGTTGGTTCAAGGCTATTCATGTGTTTAAGCAGCTTATCTGTTTCAGAGATGGGAACTATGATGAAGGTGTCATCTACGTATCTCTTCCAAACACGAGGCAAGCAAGAGAGGGGACATGTGTCCAACGCTTCTTCTTCGAAACTCTCCATGTATAGGTTGGCCACGACAGCCGAGACTGGACTGCCCATGGCTGCCCCTTCTGTCAGCAACCTCCTAGAATATACGGGTTACCCAAGATACACAAACCCACAATACCATTACGACCTATAGTGTCATGCATAGGCTCCTTTGCCTATAACCTCTCAAAGTACCTAGCTGAAATTCTTTCTCCGCTCACCGGTTTGACTGAATATACGATTCCCAATTCGAGTGGTTTTGCAGAGTTCATAGCAGAGCAAACCATCGGTACTCAAGAACGCATGGTTTCGTTTGACGTAGTTTCACTCTTCACCAATGTACCGATTGAGGGCGCATGCAATGCTACATTGCAACGCTTACAATCAGACAGCAATTTGTCTACCCGTACCGCACTCTCACCGGAACAACTCACTCAACTCCTCGAGTTTGTTCTACGATCCACATATTTTCTGTATAAAGGTTCATACTATGAACAGACAGAAGGGGCAGCCATGGGCAGTCCAGTCTCGGCTGTCGTGGCCAACCTATACATGGAGAGTTTCGAAGAAGAAGCGTTGGACACATGTCCCCTCTCTTGCTTGCCTCGTGTTTGGAAGAGATACGTAGATGACACCTTCATCATAGTTCCCATCTCTGAAACAGATAAGCTGCTTAAACACATGAATAGCCTTGAACCAACCATCCAGTTCACATCAGAGATAGAGTGTGAAGGGAAGATAGCATTCTTAGACACTCTAGTTCATAGACACGACAACCATAGGCTCTCCACCTCAGTCTATAGGAAGCCTACCCACACAGACCAGTACATAGCGTTTGACTCTCACCATCCCATATCGGTGAAGAGAGGTCTAGTGAAATGTCTATTTGACAGAGCTTCACGCATTGTGACAAGTCCACAACAGCCATGCAAAGAACGGACCCGTGTTCGCAGTGCCCTGAGTCTCAACGGTTACCCACGCCGTTTTATACACAATACCAAGAATAGATCGTCGGAACCCAGGGATCAGAAGGTATACAAGACTTTTACAGTCTTGCCGTACATTGATGGGGTCTCCCAACAACTCAAGCGCCGCCTAGAGAGCCATGGCATTCGAACGGTTTTCAGATCAGATACCACCCTACGTCAACAACTTACACGCCCCAAGGATCCAATTCCTCCACATAGACGGGACGGCATTGTGTACAACATCCCTTGTAAAGGATGTGATAGATCCTACATCGGTGAAACTGCCCGTCCGATAAAAGAAAGAATCACTGAGCATAAGAGGGACGTCAGACTCCGTCGAACTGACAACTCAGCCGTAGCCGAACATGCTTGGGACAACCAGCATCAACCAGACTGGGACGGGGTTCAGTGCCTTTCCCAGGAACGGCATTGGTATACACGGAGGGTAAAAGAAGCTATCAATATCCGTCTCAATCCTAATAATTTCAACAGAGACAACGGGATCGATATCCCCGAATTTTGGATGCGGACGATACGCCGCCATGACACTCGCCGTCCTGCCAGCCAACAACGGTCGATTCCATTCAGCAGACGGCCCGAGCCAGCGGCCCGTTGATTGGTCGAGTACCGTATGCGTCGGCCAATAGGCCTGGTGCATCAGCCGAACCAGCGGCCGAACCAGCGGCCTTGGTGATTGGTCGATCACCGTGTGCGTCGACCAATAGGCATTGGGCGTTATTGTTTCCAATTATCGATCGAATTTTAGACCGCTTTACGGTCCTCCCGTAAAGTATAAAAGACCCTTGCTTACAATAGTTTTCATCACCTGACGAAGTATTGCAGTAGCATACGAAACGTCGTGATCTTTTAGATTCCTTATTGACCACATTGCGAGACAAACGAATATCACTAGCGATATTATTTTCGATGATATATATATTTATTGTAATATTGCAAGTTGAGGGCCACAACTCTAAAACACAAAATAAATATATAATTGTAGATAGAGTTTCACGTCAAAGTAACACAAAAACTGCTAGGTAGTCCCATTTATTGAACTAATATAGATTTATGTTAAAAAACGGTTCAAAAGTTGGTCCATTTAATGTAATATGACTTGTACGACATCATAGATGACATCAAAATATTACTTCAAAATCCCATTTATTGAACTAATACAAATTTGTATTAAAAACCAATTTCAAAAGTTGTTCAATAGAACAGAATAGGATACATGTACATAATCGTAGATGACATCAATTTATTTCTTCAACATGGTCTTCACCTTGCTTGCTCTCGGCAGATGATACGCCAAAAACACACCACAGAATCCACTTTTGAAGGCCATTTTTATGACCCTCAGTTTCCCAGCCTGATAGAAATGTAATCTCTCATAAAAGGGGCATTCACACTGCATGCAAAAACCGTCCATTCTTCTCACTTTCACTTTTGTCAGAAGTTGCTGGATAACTACCCATCAACATAATGAAAAACCAGAATAGAAAGAAGAAAAAACACAAGCTGGCCAAAACTCCACTGGTTGTAGCAGTGTAAATGCTAGCTAATTCTCAAAACAGTTAATTATTGAGGTTTAATACGTGACTCTCCTCGCTTCAGTGCTAACACATGCAGAGCAATGGTGCAGGTGCATGTGCAATAAAAAAAATCAAACACAGACATTTTTAATGGGTTTTTTCACTAGTGTAAATGGTCTTTTATTAAACGTCTTTCAAATTGGGTTTTTCTGCAATGTAAAAGTGCCTAGTAGCCTACTGTAGAGTAATATGAAATTAGCAAGATTACTTTTCAAGCACATCACTCTCAGTCATTCCCATCTGGCTCACTAGTTTACCCCCCCCCCCCCCCCCTCCCCTTCCCCACAAAAAAAATGTATTGATAACAACAAAAAATATCCTGGCTACTTCTTGCATCGTTAGCAAATTGAAACTGCCTGGCTATCTGTATATCAATCACGCAAATGATTTGAGAGGGGACAAAAGGTAATATAATAGGGGGAAATTGCAACACTGCTAAATGATTGAAGGCCCATCAAGGTGGAAATGATCATTGCATCCATTTTTCTAAAGTGGGGCAAAAATTAGCGCTGTGTTGGGAACCACTTTAGCATATTTGTTCCATTTTAACATTACCTTCTCCTCATTTTTTCGTTCTCTCTCTCTCCCCCTAAGAACTCCTCCTAGCATCATTGCTTTCCCATTTTTACTCTCTCTCTCTCTTTTGTGGCTCTTCTTATCCTCATAATCGAATCATCTAGCTATGGAAAATCACATTCATGCATGAACAAATGTAATGAATTCTAGATATTCTTACAGGCTTCAAGCATGTAAGATGCAAAGTCATTTTTGTATTCTCATTAATCTATCAGGATTTAATGGAACTTCATTAACTGCTCTTTCCAAATGTCAACAAAATTTGTTTTTTATGTTTAACTTGAAAAATCTCATCTACTAAATGCTTTAGGCATATGTCCCAGTTGATCGCTTGTGTGTTAAGAAATCGTCTAAATTAATTTCAGCTTCTACAAAATAACTTCCCAGGGGCCTGGCTGCAAAATTAAAGCTAGAGAACTAATTTTTTCCTTATGAATGCAAATTACATGATTGAAATCACCCACAGGAATTGGGTATTTCATAGAGAGGGGGTTTTATTTTGAGTTTAATGCCGATGAAATATGGGACTCCTATCTCCAGGCTGAAATTGATCATGACTTCAGCAATTATGACATTAATGAAATTAACTTTCCCTTGATGTAAATTGTATACCAGGGACCCCTCCGCTACACTCTTATTTCCACGGAGTCAAATTTCACTCTGAATGGCGTCAGCTGGGAGTCAACTCTATTCCTAGTTAAAGTGGCACGGAAAAGGAGTCATCTTGACTCTGAATTGAGTCAATTCTCAGCTGATGCCACACAATCCGAGTCAAATTGATTCGGAATCCGTGTCACTTTAACTAGGAATAGAGTTGACTCCCAGCTGACGCCATTTAGAGTGAAATTTGACTCCGTGGAAATAAGAGTGTAGCTGCTGCATGTACTGGTAATTATCATTTGATGAACAAAATGATCAGACATTAAAGGAACTACATTGTATAAAACACTTTGGGGACTATGATGAAAAGTCATTAAAAAACAGTCCACTGCTATTTTTATTGTATGTTTTGTTGCCAATGGATGCAAATAAAGCATTGGGAAATGGAAAGGAAAGGATACAAATCACATTCTTATTTGCAAGTAAAACCCTTTGGGGGCTATGATGAAAAGTCATTACAAATCAGTCAACTTCTGTTTTCTTTATTTGTATGTTTTGTTGCAAATGGATGCAAATATAGCATTCTGGAATAAGAGTTTTTTTTAGAGGTACTTGTTAATGCCAATTTCAACTTTGCGGGTTTAATGATTTCACACATTAAAACACAAAAAAAGTTTTTTTATGGGCTATCTTTTCATCTATGGTAGCTCTTTAGGGACACATTTCCCTTTATATGGGCTAAGAAGAAGAAAAAAAAGACTCCCTGTGTAGATATATCAAAACCCATAGAAGCTACCTATTATATTTCTATCACAGGAGGTACAACTAATTTTTTTTCAGTTTTTATGTGCATGGGCCCCCTGTTCTATTCTGGGAGGTTAAACAAAAATGCTTTTATCATATGGAACAAGTTGCCTTGAACTGTAAAAACTATTGTTCACAAACGGCCTTCGAATGCACATCAAATTAATTTCATGAGGAACATTGCTATGGAGTATATTATAATGATCTGATAATTGATTGAATTTACAAAAACTTTAAGAGCAGATCAGATGTCATTAATTAATCAAAATTCAGAAACATAATTTTTTCTTTAAAGCTATTTATTTCCATTTTAAACATAAAGCCAATCAAATTTTATATGTAAACAAGCATTTCCAATGTATGTTACGTGTGTCATTCTGCGAAGCTCCTCTCTGTATATCCCCATCAATAAATCAAAACTGCTTCAATTATTTCACATTAACCTTCACAAACTAAATATGGATGCATTTTTTCACTAAAACTATGGCCATCTAACCATTTAGCTCAATAAATATACAGTCAACGTTTACATATAATTCATTATCATCAAACACAGTATATTACACTACAGTAGAAGCATGAAAGTGGATGATCTGTGTGTAATTGTGTGTGCGAGCGGTTGTGTGTATGAGGGTTCATCTGCACACCATACCGCAATACAACTACATGTATATTGAATTTCTACAGCGTAAGATAGCTCCATGCTACAAGCCCCAAAGTGATGTGCGTGTGCACAGTTATGCCAATAAGCCGGGTATCAAAGATGATTAAATAATGATGAGGACATTCTGTCCTTTTGAGCCAGGTAACCCACATGTAGCTTTGCATGGATATAAATATGAATGAGCATACGACAAGCACTTAAATATTTCTATATATTGTAGCTGAAGTTAATATATTTTATTCGTGTTGGTTTTTATATGCTTTCAATAAAAAAATCTAGTTTACGCCGAATAAAATAATTCATGTCCAATCGACTTCACAAAAGGGTGCTATACATTTTCCTTTATAGACAATCCTCTAAAAGAAAACTGTTGTAACTTCCCCCCCCCCCCCCATCTTTCTCTATCTCTCTCTCTCTCTCTCTCTCTCTCTCTCCCTCTCGCCACCCCCTTCTCTCTCTCTCTCTCTCTTTCTTTCCATATCCCCTTCTCTCTTTCTCTCTCTCTCTCTTTCTTTCCCTATCCCCTTCTCTCTTTCTCTCTCTCTCTCTCTCTCTTTCTCTCTCTCTCCCTTCCTCCCTCTTTTCCCCTATACCATTCTCTCTCTTTTTCTCTCTCTCTCTCACTGTCTGTCTGTCTGTCTGTCTGTCTCTTTATCTCTCTGTCTCTCTCTCTCTCTCCCTATCAAAAACACCTTGCTCTTTTCTCTCCTTGTGTCTCTCTTTCCTTCTCTTTTCTGCCTCTTTTTTTTTCACCATCGATCTGACACATGGATACCAATCCATGAATGATAGCATTTTCCAAACAAACAATAATATCACATGGGTCTTAAAATAGAAGATATCTACTTCAAGAACAAACACACCACAGACATTCCTGGTTGCGGGCTATCATACTAAAGATGACACAAGGCACGCAATGTAGTATGAGAATGACAACAGATGGGCAGGCATAAATAGGTTTAATTAAACAAAGACTTTGTCTTATCAGCTTCATGCAGAACAAAGGACATTGCGACTGACATACAGGTAATCCTATCTGATAGAAAATCATTTTCCAACAAAGTTCACAATTCATCTAAAAAAGCAAACATTATTACCAAGTGGAACTACAAAGTGCTAACCTGATTTACTTTAATACAAAAGTGTATATGAGTATGACAAATACTGGTATTACATATTTTCCATCATCTCTTAAAAGAGATGCTTGCATTTTCATTTCAAGGATCGATGTCAAACAGCAATTTTTCACTTCTTTTCAATTATACAATCAGAATGAATGTCGCGGTACTAAAGATATCCGATAAACGTTTAACAAATCACCTGACATACATGAAACCGGATCGGCATGACGTCTTTGGGTACATGTACACTTGATAAATATTGACTTTGTTCCCTACCCTTGTAATCTATACTACATGTATGCATGCTTCCTAGGGGCTCCTGTTAATTCTCAGAATTTTTGAAGCACACGCATGTTCTTTTATACATGATGGGAGAAGACTAAATACAGACTGGTAACAAAGACTGGTAACCTAATACAACATGGATAAAATGTTGCAGCCTTTTGTAAATGCTTCAGACAAAAGGGAGTGTTGCTGCCAACAGATGTTTGAAATGAGTAAACCACAAAGTCTTCAATACATTTTAGACAAAGCAAGAATATTACAGTGACTAAAATAGCAAAGGGGAAAAAAGTCGATACAGGCAGATGTATGTATTGCATTTATGAAACTAGAAAGTTCTGGCTTGAAACTGAAGTAAATTCTCATTTTTCTTAATGATGACCATTTTGCAGCAAAAATCAGCATTGTGCTTTAATTATTTCACTGCAGAAAATGTTTTCAAATCTGAACTAATCGCCAAGTTCTTGCCATTTTCTGCATTCTTTGTCCAGTTTAGTACATCAGACATATGAGAATCTGTCACTATAAATCAGCCTATAGACAAATATCCACTGCATTTCTCTAGATCAGCACGTTAACTTATAAATCAAGATTTTCTTCTACACATGAAAAACCTTAAATACAAATTCTTAAATTTCAAATGGGCCCAATATCAAGGCAATTTTCTTTCGTCTTTTTTAGACTGATTGTTAAGCACCCTACATGACCTAATATTGTCCTATTGAATATTGTTGCATTTATTCACATTATTATCAAGTTCTTTTTTAGCTTTCCACATATTTCACTTTTTGAACAGTTTCCAGGGTTACATGCTTCTCACCCTTGTGTACCCGTTTTCTTATTGCTCCCTTCATTGCAATGTAAAACATGACAATAAGAGGCTTTCACAAACATGAACTACCGGTAATAATTTCACTTTAATTAAGAATGCAATCGCTGTTCAATCAAACAAGTACAATTAGTTGAAATCTTTGGGCATGCTGCCACTTGATATATATTGTCCGTCAGCTCCGAGCCGGAAGGGTGTTTATACCCATATCATACTGGCTCTCAGCAAGCAATAAACTCTTATAATAATGATAAGTCTGTCTGCTGTGCGTGTTTCTTTTTACAACATGGTAAGATTAACATACCCAACCCTGATCAATACAATATGATTATTACCACAGTCTGGACACCCTTTTCAAAACATGCTGCTGTATCTCTCCGCCCAAGGTCATACCGGAGGAGTCGATATCAGCACACTGGAGTTAATTAATGAGAAGATTGTAATGTTAGTTTTACAGGCCACCTACTGCACAACTACAAGCTAGAGTAGGCACAGATTCGATCGTGTGACTTTTTAACCTGCATTCAGCCAAGTCAAGGCTGCCTATTCTTCCTCATGCAGGCTTTTGCTCACGGAGGCGATATTCTTTTTCAACATCAAGACTTGGAATTAGAAGATATGGTGTAGCGGAGGTTCTGGGACAACCAAAACGGACAGTCTGTGACTGCTGAAATCCGACCTTTACTGTCTTTCGAACAGTAAACTTAAAATTTTGTCACAGGTGTAACTGTTATTAATCAACTAACACTTGTCTTAGCACTAATTCATAAATAAAATATGGGAAAATTCTGTCAAAAGCACCTCACTGTCAAAATCTTGGAGTATACTATAAAAGTATGAGGTAAAATAAATTTAGTTCCTCATTATCCTTCTTGTACCTATTGTCAACTATTCATCCAATTTAAAAACTACATGTACAACAGTGCATTTCCATCAAATGTGTTCCAATATCCATTTGTAGTTTAGGATTTCAGTGACTATCCCATACAAAAAATGGAGAGGCTATCATTATGAAGCAAATAAGTCCATTGAGTGAACCTTAAAACTTGTAGACAGAAATGGTCTGTTTGGAGCAAGAGGAGCATTGAGCCATAATGACACAGAGATGTAGATGTACCGGTAATGTCCTTATGGCTCTGACCAGGTGATATATTCTGCATCTTTCATTAATCCAGACAAGTCCATGGCATTTTTACTACTATGTTTGAATTTAAAATGGGATTGATTTCATATGGAAATGGTACCTTTGAATTCATTAAGGTTGCTGTCAACGATATATTATCCTGATTGAGAAAAACCTCAATTTGAAGTCTGGGGATGGGTGGGTGAGGGGGGGCACACATACCCTGGCACTGTGTATCATAATGATGATACTTACTACAACTGTGCATGCAACTGATAGAATGTTTTTTATAAATACAAAACTTATAGAAATATTCTATACACTATGAACATGACGGACAAAAAAAGAGGACAAAAAAAGAGGACAAAATATAAAGTTCCTCATTCTACCCTCAACAATAAGCCAGTTCACGGTTGCAGTCTGAGCATGAGCAGATAAAGGTCATTGCAGAACAAATTGTGAAATACACGGAGACGAAATACTAGATACGTGCTCATGAAAGTTATGTAATCATTATTCATTTATGCACTCCATGATACACAGGTGGAAGTATTCTTTGAAAAGGGGAAACAAAGGCTATTTATGTAGCACCTCCATCGATGTAGGAGTGATGATTTCAAAATGTACAAAGTGGGACCTCTTCATGTTTTTACGATCTGTGGATATCCGGGGTCATTGCAGTAATGTGCTAACCGTGAACTTGCCTATTGCTATGGTAGACAAAGGAACATCCCTTCACTGCTATTATGTAAAAATGTGTAGAACAGGTGAATATCATGCATGTGACACCTGTTCTACACATTTTTACATTATAGCAGTGAAGGAATGTTCCTTTGTCTACCACGGCAATTGTTGAGGGTAGAATGAGGACCTGTATATTTTGTCCTCTTTCTTTGTCCGTCATGTTGATAGTGATAAATACTATAGAGAAACTAGTCTTGAACAGGTCAATTGACAATAACAGCTGGCTAATCATCATGCAGTATATATGATTTTCTTACAATACAACGTTCAGACAAGCCCGGACCATGATTCTTTATCAATTTGTTTGTTTGAAATGATGCTCAAACATGCGTTTCACTATACATTTATTTTTTCTAATGTCGTTTTCTTACGCAACATTCAGACTAGAGACAAGGTACTTGTTATTATTAAAATAGCTGTATGATTCTTGCATACTATAGCTTATCAATTGCTGGTGGTCTGAAGGTGAGATCATCACACTTCTGATCATGGTAATACAGTGGAACCTGTATATAGACCACTCAAGGGAGACAAGGAAGGTGGTCTTTATTGGCAGGTGATCTTTACTGGCAGGTGATCTTTATGTACAGGTTCCTTACGTACATGTTTTAATGAGAAGCCATTTTCAAGGGAAACAGAAAATGTTGTCTTCATAGACAGGTGGTCTTTCTATACAGGTGGTCGCTACAAATTTAGTATTAATAGTGATGGTCGTTATATTGATATTGATGATAGACATTATGAATGCCTAATCATAATACTATTTACAATACTTCACACTTTTTTTCTTTTATGTACTTCAGCGGGACTGCACTATTTGTAGCTACTTGCGCCCTCTATAGCAAACAATGCCTATAAGCGGTGACCGTTGGTCCCCCATGGTCCCCTTTTTCTTATGTTAAATGAGAGCTGATTTGATGAGAATCACGAGATAACCACCTGTCAGTTACCATGCAGGGAGGTCTAATTCCTCCTGGCCAAACTGCAGATAGGCTTAAAAGCCAGATGTATTGACAAATACCTTGTTTGCACGATACATGTAGTACATGTACATGTAGGTGTATAAAGACCAACTGTCTATAGAGACCATATATATTTGCTGTTGAGTATTTGAAACTAGTACCAAATGAACCTGTACATAAAGACCACCTGCATACTCATTATTTTGTTCTTCCTTAAATAGCCTTTATATAAACGAACAGGTATCAATTTATTATTATTATGATATTTATATTATCACCAAACATTGGGCCTACTTTAATACTTCTTGGATCACCATCATCAATATCATAATCATCACTAATATTAAAAATCATGATCATTAATTTTACCACTAATTATAAATCACAAAATGCGCCATATCCATATTTCATGTCAATTTTTCTGCTTTCAGAAAAGCACAAGTCATAATGTTGTTGTTGTCATTCACAATAACAGTATATGTGAGACAAAAACAACAGTTGTTGAAGGTCAACACGTAATCAGAGCTTCACCATCTTAGGTCACCAAAATAGTCACACCAATGAATGCCCTCCATCATTATAATTTTTCATACGCCATGTACACTCACACTGTAAACTAAATTAAATTATAATACACGAGACCTTTGCCGACGTATTTACAGTGCAGAAAGATGTTAAAAAATACTCACCGCATACACATAGCAAAGACATGGCTACAGTCCCGTTAGTGCCCAAACCGGTGCGAGCTAGAGCCTCTATCTGAGAGTGGGTTGCGCTCGCTATCACCCGGCTATACGCTCGGTGATGATTCCGTTCATTTCTGCGTCAAGTTATCCAAATTCCCCCTCATCTAACACTGTTTTCTCCCACATGAAAAGGGGTTCCAATATTAGAAGAAGAGAATTTAAATATTTGTCTCAATTCGTGATTAGCTGTCCTGTTTAATCTGTCTTCCTGTAATCAAGTAACACTTTGATTGTCGTGTGGTTCGCTATTTTCACCCGAGTCAAGATTTCGCCTGGTTTTCGCTTCACCTATACCACGGAGGCATCCATTTGCGGTGTATGTGTAGAAAATCTTATAGCAGGTGGCAGAACGCGTATACGTACGTGTATTACATCGACACACACAATCCGGTTTGCACGTAATACTGTATTGTGTGTGTTGGCTGTGTGTATCACTGGCTGGGCGATCGGTCATCGTGACGTCACCTTGTAGTAGATAGCAAGCATGTCATCTTTAGCAGCGGGATGGCGCCTTTACATACGAGTCTTGACATTCTGAATGAAATTAATGCACAGAAGGTACTTCCGGTCGACGAATCATTCGGGAGATGTTAATAAGAGTCGTAAATACCGTCACATCACTTCCTTTTCGTCAAGGACATTATTAATGGAGACCAAATGGCTTGATCACCATCAGCCTTTTCAATTCATTTAATCGTGATGCTAATGCATAATTATTGCACAAAATGCAAATACTACGTTGTACCATTAATTTGTTAAACATTCAGGTACTGTTTTATGTTCTTTCGTAGTTTTAAAGGATAATGTATGTTTGAGATTATGAAAATCGTCATTGCCATTATATCAGGCCTGTTTCAAATAGATTAGCGAAAGGTGGGGATTAAAAAGTCATTAAAATATTCATCATACTTAGCTTTTAGATTACTAAAGTTAATGAGGTAGGATTACTGATTAGCGTAACTTCATTCTCAAAAATAGAATTCAAGATTATCTTTTCTCAACATGCACAAGTCGTGTAGAATCGGAGCAATAATCTATGCCCCTATAAAACAAATTAGAAAATAAATAAATGAAGAAATGAAGAAAAAAAGATCGGAGGACAGTCTGTTCTCTTAGGCCTAGTGATTGTTTTATTATACAGGCTAATCCAAACGATTGTGTTAATACTGCATGTAGATTAATTTATCAAGCAGAAGAAGAATAAAAGTATATGAGAGGAAGTATAATGATATTACTCGACTGATTCGCGTGTATACCGGCTTAGATGAAGAAAGCCATACATATTCCATGGCGCCTACTAATGTTTATTAAAGACCCTCGGACAGAATCCTTAATATCAATGGAGTGCCTTCAACACTAAGATAAAAATCTAATGGGTATGCGGAAGGGGGCGCTACATAGGGTAATTCCATAGAGCTATACATCATTGACAGAGGTATAGGCCCGAACCAAGTATTAGGGTACATAGCAATATTGAGATTTTTGTTTTGTTTTGTTTTGTCGGGCAAGCATAGGAATATTCTTTTTGATGTGCCATTATTTCTTCCCACCGTAAGTTTTTTTTTAATGAATCTGTCTCTTTACAACAGAAATAGATAAAGAGATGTTGTTATTCCTTGCATCCATTACTCTATACCCGATCTATATTTAGTTTCTATTCTTTTCATTAAAACCATTGTGATCTTTCTTTGAAACTTTCATAATGATTTATCAATCATATTATAGATATTCACTGCTCCCAATTAAAGTTGAAGCAACAACTAACATTTACACAAATTACCGAGGTCTGTTTAGTGCTTCAATATATTTCACACAATTAAAGCCGAAGGTCTGTTGCCAGTAATACGTTTATATCACAACTGTGCTGGTGAAATGGATAATCAAGTGTAGAACTTCTTTTGTCATGTATTGGATCATGTTTTAGTGGATTCTGGAAAGCTTTTTTCAAAGCTAAGAGATCTGTTAATATATCCCCGCCCCCCCCCCCCCCCCCCCCCCCACTCAGTGTTATTTAGGGTATGCATATATGCTCGTTCCCTCTTTTTGAAAGCACCCCTATCTGAGGACTGCCAACATTTCCGAACCCCCCTTTCGCTTGCTTTTCGCAGGCTTTTCCTGCCTTGGAGACCCCCCTAAATACGGAAACATGCTCAATGTACCCCCCTAAATTCGGAATAATTTCTCAGGAGTCAAAGAGATGAGAGAAAAAAAGAAAAACACCCCCTTTTTAAAAGAAATCTCTGGGTGAAAAGTAAAATACACCCCTTTTTTTACAATTCTCGGGCCGGACTTTTTCGCACGAAAAGTACCCCTTTACCGGACATTTTGGTAACACGCATTCGGTCATTCCGACCCCGGAGTGGGGGGGCCGGGAATATATCTCAGTTAAATTTGGATGTTTCGTTATAAACTTTTGTGATAAATGAACGAAAGTCCTTTGTTTTTATTTATTTATTTATTTATTTATTTATGCATGTTCACAATTTCACAATTCATCGAAGTTAACATCACATGAAAAATTAATATAATATAACAAATCATTTTCAATTTTACATGGATCATGGATGAATAAGTGTAGAAAAAGAATATAACATTGTTTTATCAAAGACAAGTTGCAACTTATATACAGTTTGAAGAATGAACACACAAAGGTGATGAAACATAAGCAAATAGAGCTTGAATCGTTACAACACCTTTCAAATATATAACATATGACAAATAAAATTCCTAAAGTTTTGTAATGAACTATTTACACTATTTACAAAGTTTTTTTTTTTTTTAATTAAAAAAAAAGAATTTCGTTAAGCCTAGTAAAAAAATTATGTTAGATTTAATTAGAACTGATAAATAGATTATAATGTAAGTAATATTTTTACATCTGTGAAATGATAATACATTTGAGTGCTCTTTTAAAAGAGTTTGTTGATTTTATATTTCGAATATCATTAGGTAAAGAATTCCATACATCTGGACCTCTGTGTCTGATTGATTTCTGGGCTAATGTAGTGTGAGGATTGACCACATGTAAATTCGATGACTGCCTTGTTGAATACGAATGAACCATGTTATTAGGTTGGAACATTAAATTATTTTTTTCTTTAAATTCTTGTCAGTCAAAACGAATGAGAGTTTCTCTGAATGCTTCGCCAAGTTACACAATGTATTATGCCTGGTGTAATTATGATAATGATAGGAAGAAAGTAAATCTATTGTTGCGCATATCATTAACCACTAATTGGGTTACTGCTTCGGCTCGTCTCTCGATCATTACCTCACTGCAGGCAGACATTGCTCAATGAACCATGTAGGGATCAGTTCATTGACAGCCATTGTGCCTCCATGGGCATTGACTTCATCGTATATGCCAGAGGTAAATTCAGGACTGTATGAAAAGAGGGGCGACATTTTCTTCCAGTTGTATAGTTTTATTTTTTTCCCAGGAACTTGATTTCGGGAATTCGTCACTCTCTGAAAAAAGCTCTGGTAGTAATGGCTCCCCCTTCCCATCCCATTTTAAAATATTTTGTACAATATTTGTTTAAATATGTACCACTAAAAAGGATTTGTAATTCTTTCTCTCTCTCTCTCTCTCTCTCTCTCTCTCTCTCTCTCTCTCCATAAAGGGGATGAGGGGCGGTCGTTTTGTCCCCACCTCCTGGGTCAGATTATGCATGAGCCACTTGGCTTTAAACTGAAATGAATCACGCTATCACCAGTCCATTGTCAAATTTCTCTGCAACAATACTCCATCATTTAGAATTCAGAGTTCGGGTGATGACGAAATCAAGTCTAACCCATAGTAATTGATTACCAAGACCCTGCGTGGATATTGATTTGCATGTAATATGGTATTTTACCAGGCGATCGTGCATTTTATTTGCGCCTGGCTTTGCATAATGAGGGCATTATGGAGGAAGCCAATTTAAGCCTCATTTATAGGAGATAGAAGAGTAGACGTCCGTGGTGCCTAATTGATTGGATGCAAACAGCAAATTTCTTCTGTTTGCAGATTGCATGCATAAGGAAAGCCTAAATGCAAAAAGGTATTGTATTGACCTTTTTTTAGTAGCTGTCATATTTTAGAACATTGTCATTGGCAGTGGTTTCCTTTGGGCTACTAAGCTTTTTCTTTCTCCTTCCGGACTCTAGCCGCTATTTTATGCTATTTATGCTATTCTAATTACTTTTTTTCTAGTACCTCTATCTCTTTATCCCCCCCCCCCCCCCCCCTCTGTTCTCTCCCTCATTATCCCTCAATAATGGACAGATTTCATTGTTTAATCTGTATCAGTTGTGCTTTTTGTTGTTAATTACATCTCTTATTTTGCCATGTATCGTTTTTAACCAAAACACAAAATAAAATCACACAATGGCTCTTTTGCATACCTCATCTTTTTCCTTCCACCCCTCTCTCTCTCCGTCTCTCTCTTAAATATCCTCCCCCCTTTCATATTCTCTATATCTCCATCCCTCCCAATTCCTTCCTTTTAACCATTTTTTACAAAATAAAAATAGAACACAAACCTTTTAATTGAATTCATTATCAATATAATTTAGTCACATTTCAAACTTGAGTGCAGAGATGGGTTATAAGGATGTCAATTGTACTTGATCTGACTATTTTTGTATATACAGTATAGAGAATATCTGTGAAGGAAAATCAAAGATCCTAATTACCTACACATAAAGAAACTTGAAAACACCATACATAATAATTGTTTAAAGATAACTTAATGCCACGTTATCCTATACTGACTGAGAAAGCAACATCTTCTATAACAAAAGAGATGACTATTTGATTTAATATATTATGCCTTTTCTAACATTTCAGTACAGTGCGTCCCCGAAAAAAAACTAAACCGAGAATTATCTGTTTTACTCAATACATGGCACATATTTGATATAACTAATATGATACACATTTCAAAATATTGTGAAAAGAAATATAAAACAAAATCAATTATTATTATTTTTAATTTTTTGGATTAGGCCTACAGATGGAGTGAAATTCTGCCAACTGCTTGTGTAGAACCTTTATAAATGTGCCAAAAATATAAATGCATTTCATAACAATTACAGAAATTACTTCCTCAAATATACACCATTGCCTATAAATGGAGTAGTTTTTCCTTGTTATTATTCCAACCATATGGGCAACAGTGTAATAAACTAAATCACTTGGTTCTGTCACAGAGACAAGCTTGTATTCAAACCATAGCAGCTAACATAAAGAGTTGAGAAATAAACATAAAATATCTCCTTGTCTGCTTCAAACCAAAATCACATGGTTCTGCCACTGAGACAAGCCTGTACATTCAAACAATAACAGCTAACTTAAAGCGTTGAGAAATAAACATAAAATATCTCCTTTCATATCTCCTTTCTCTGTTTCAAACTAATTTTAAACTACAAACCCCAAACCAGAAATTTCAGTCTTACACTCCTGAATTATTAGAGATGTTATTACAGAAACAATTATATATATATTTTACTCAACAGGCATTAATTTATTACTGAGTTCCAATGTTTTATTGAATTGAAATGATTACAGAGTTGATATAACTATGTTTTAAAAAGTAGCACATCCAAAAGACAAGAGATTATTTAGGAAGACACACATTGTTTATGGACGGAATAAAATCTTGAATTTAGAATCATAGAATGTGGCAGTGGAGATGTACATAAAGAGTTGAGAAATAAACATAAACTGTCTCCTTTTCTGCTTAAAACCAAAATCGCTTGGTTTTGCCACTGAGACAAACTTGTATTCGAACCATAACAATTAACATAAAGAGTTGAGAAATAAACATACACTGTCTCCGTGTCTGCTTCAAACCAAAATCACTTGGTTCTACCACTGAGACAAGCTTGTTTTCAAACAATAACAATTAACATAACGAGTTGAGAAATAAACATAAAATGTCTCCTTGTCTGCTTCAAACAAATACTAAACAACGAACCTCAAACCTGAAATTTCATGTCTTACAATCCCAAACTTCTGTAATTGTTATGTTTGTAGAACAAAAGTACAAAATATGATATAAATTAAAGATGTAATTACAGAAACAATTATATATACATTTTACTCAACAGGCAAACTTTTATTACTGAGTTCCAATGTTTTATTGCATTGAAATGATTACAGAGCTGTTACAACTATGTTTCAAAAAGTAGCACATCCACAAGACATGAGATAATTTAGGAAGACACACATTGTTTATGGACGGAATTTAATCCTGAATGTCGCGGTACCATCATATCGTCGCTATTTTCACGAAGTGACGGTAGTGAAAAAAACTTGCATTCACTTTGCGTGACGATTTTCCTCACTACCGTCACTTCGTGAAAACAAGGACGATATGATGTGGCATTGGAGATGTACATAAATAGTTGAAAAATAAACATAAACTGTCTCCTTTTCTGCTTCAAACCAAAATTGCTTGGTTCTGCCACTGAGACAAGCTTGTGTTCAAACAATAACAGCGAACATAAAGAGTTGAGAAATAAACATAAAATATCTCCTTGTCTGTTTCAAACCAAGTTTAAACTAAGAACCCCAAACCAGAAATTTAAGTCTTACACTCCTGAATTTCTGTCACTGTTATGTCTGTAGAACAAAACTACAAAATATAACATATATTAGAGATGTACAGAAAAATATATATACCGGTATACATTTTACTCAACAGGCAAACTTTTATTACTGAGTTCCAATGTTTTATTGCATTGAAATTATTACAGAGCTGTTACAACTATGTTTCAAAAAGTAGCACATCCACAAGACATGAGATTATTTAGGAAGACACACATTGTTTATGGACGGAATAAAATCCTGAATTTAGAGGTACAATGAAAGAACACGGTGGTGGAGTTATACACCTATCATTCATAATTACACCATTCAATGCAGTAGTTGGAATGACCTGTCAATAATATAACGTATATAATCTTCATAAAAATTGATTCAAATTACTAATTAGTGAAGTTACATATTACTGGAAAAGAAATTATATATTTGTACCACTATGAATAATGACATGAATCAACAGTGGCATCACAAAATAATATTTTTAAAAACTAAATGTTAATAAGCTTGGTGGAATCAAATGGTGGAAAGATTCATATCAATATTATATATAAAAAGACACAACTGAATCAAGCTACCATCATGTCAAAATATGAACAATTTTGATCATCACTTTTGTGAATGACTTCAACTCTGACCAAAGGGACTTTTGGTTTGTTAAGTCACTATCACCAACTATCATACATGTGCTAAAAGATTGTCCTTTATTTTCTCAAGTAACTCACAATACAATTTCAGTGCAAAACTTACAAACTTACAATGTCAAAATAAATGGATACTATTACGCAATATTAACCATGATTACATATGACTGAATCACATTTAAATACCGGTAGTTTGTTTTATGTGGGGGCCATATTTATAAGCAATTTGCTTTTTTGTAGTCCTGACCATATATTTGCTTTGTCTTTTGTATGTTCTATGTATATTCTTTTCTATCATATGTTTTACTTTTACATGTATATGGTTCAATAACTTTGATTCAATTCAAATGTACTGGTACGCATACTTTAGGGAGATGTGAGTTGGTCTAGCTTAAAGTTCACTTGGTCAGCTCTCTGTCTACACCTACAAACTGGCTCAGGCGACCCTGGTTTGAAGCCGAGTCACGTCTTTCAAATGATGTCGTTAAAGGTTGGTCCCCAGACGTAAATGGTCATATCTGATTGATACACGTCTGTAAAAACCCAATTACAAACACACACACTCTGATCTGTTTTCT
Organism: Strongylocentrotus droebachiensis; assembly: GCA_035222895.1. Taxonomy (NCBI): domain Eukaryota; kingdom Metazoa; phylum Echinodermata; class Echinoidea; order Camarodonta; family Strongylocentrotidae; genus Strongylocentrotus; species Strongylocentrotus droebachiensis. Next base: position 11,547 of record JAVYIG010002524.1, on the reverse strand, counting down.
ATTGACAGTATACAAAATAGCACTTGAAACAAAGAATAGGTAGATGTTTCTGTAATATAAAGAAGATGATTAATACCCATATAAACATTTTCGCCATATTTATACAAGCTCACAGACTTGTTCATTGTGAAAGTATCATTATCCCATCGACTACCGGTACTCAATTCTCTCATTTGCATAGACTTTACACAGGACCCACCCACTTTCTGTAGAGAATGGCTTTAGATATATTTAACTCTCAACTTTCAAACAATGCATATACCGGGTACCGGGTATATAAAGAGTTGCACACAAAATAAGATTCATATATACAAATGACAGCACACATGTATTCATGGACACATATCCAAGACCAAGGTAATTTCATTATTTAGAGTTGCTTATGCCTGGGTATATAGAGGGCAGCACACGGGCGTACGCACAGGAGCGTAATACACGTTGGCTCAGTGTTATGTAGTGATCGCCAAGTTGCCTACTTCACAAACGACTATATACCCACGCGTGAACATCTTTAACATCCACTATTTCAAGCTTTGAATGCTGATTGAATGCAAACAGTGCTTTCGCTATGTTATAAATATACATGTATTAAGATATATCGCCTTTCATTGAGAAGAGTAAACCTACATGAATATATGTGGATGTTGCCCCAATTAAGATGGGAGAAGATGATAGCCAGTGACTATCATTCACTTTTATTTGATGTAAAAGTATTTCCAAGAAAGGAAGCTTCTTGACGGGGAGCAGGGTCTGGTGTGGAACTTGACATCATATTATGGTCTCATGGAGAACAGGTCTGTGAGTGTTAGATTTTACATAATGCTCAGAACGTTAAATAACATTTTTGTGACTGAACGTAGTCCTTGAGTGACTCCTGAGAATATCTCACAGGAATAAAAATTTCTGCTAAACCAAAGCCAATCTGTCTTTTGGATGACCCCATTTTGGAATGAGACTTAATAGGTGGGCTAGGTGATACTAACAATCTCCAAAGCGTATGCAAGAATAGTGAAAGTGTAAGTTCATACAGAGTTTAGTGCACAACACACTGTTATCACTTACCCAAAGCAGTGGACTATTGGTGTTTGTATTTGGTTACTTCTTGCCTGTCCATTGTACATGTATATGATTTTTGGTAATTCATGCTGTAGAGTACTTAAGAATGCAGTAGGATTTTAGTTGAGCACTCCATTGTTTTCATAATATTCTTTTCAGCATGATGATGATGCTATAAATTCCTTATACCGGTACATGAAATGTAATTAAACATGTACAGCAATCGAACAAGTACCATCTTGCAAGAATGTGTCAGGTCAGGATTTTAAATCATTATGATCCCGGAGCCAAGTCAATACCACCAATATTTTTCATGTTTGCCATCTCTCTGATTTCCTCAGAAATCAATGTTTGCTGACATTCCTTGACAAGCTTTCACCAAGGGACTTTTAAATTCTCCAGTTTAAGACAGTTTCTGTGCTTCTATTCTTCATGATTCACCAAGCAAGGTCATGACCACAAGTTTCTTCATGTGAGTCATCTCTCCTCTGATCTCTTCAGCAATCAATGTCTGCTTGCCCTCCAGGGACAGCTCTGAGACTGGTCAAGCTTTCACCAAGGGACTTCATCCCCTCAGGGTTTTCCTTCCTGAACACCAAGCTAAGTCACAACCACAAGTTTCTTCATGTGAGCCATCTCTCCTCTGATCTCCTCAGCAATCAATGTCTGCTTGCCCTCCAGGACAGCTCTGAGGCTGGTCAAGCTCTCACCGAGGGACTTCATACCCTCAGAGTTCTCCTTCCTGAACTCCTCGATCAAGGCTCGCAGTCTACGCTCCAGTCTAACCTGCTCGGCCTGGAAGGAGTCCTCAAGATCTCGTCTCATCTCCTGGAGCTCAGAGGAGACATGGGACTTTGCTTCTCGTTGGTCTGCTTCAAACTTCTCCAATTGCTTTTCCAGAGCACCAATCTTCTTCTTATAGGTCTCCTCCATTTCGTCCTGGAAAATACAAATAAACAGGGTTTTGTAAAAGATATCCTTCAAAATAGAAGGTACAGGTGAAGTCTGATACCTCAGTCACACCATCAAGACTAACAATGGACCAACAACAGGCTGAACAAAAAATGTACATTACCCTGAATGAGAATGAATTGGTCGGTTTGGACTTGGTGTGGAGTTGTTTTAATGGTAGGACTTAGGTAGTGGGTAGTGTAACATCTAAGTAATGTGAACAGAACCTGATTATGATTTGTAAATACTGGTACTTGATACATCCATGGTGTTTAACTCTGGGCTCATGACCCTTCCGTCAGTTTTTGGGATTATTGCTGAGGGGTTATGAATGGGTCACAAATGAGACAGTCGAATTAAAGTAGATGGATAATGTATCATTGGATTACAGGAGATAATAACACTGTCAAAGGGTACTCACAAGGAATGTCATCTTGGGTTGTGGTGCCAAATAATTGCTAATACTGTACCAGATTAACTGGCAATATTTTAAAGAAGAGATTACTTGAGGGCAATAGGGTACTCTTTTGTAAATAGTGATTTACCCAAAAATAGGAAATGAAATAAAACATATATGTAATCAACGAGTTTCCACTTTTGAACATTCAATGGATTCTGAATAAAGTTGGAACAGGTCTAATATTTACCATCCTCTTGTCTCGCTTTGATCTTGCGGATTCCAGTGTCATTGTCATGTCCTTCTCCAACTTCTGCTGTGATGAAAACCCTTGAGAACGAATGGACTCTACCGTCTGGTGGGTTTCTTCGATCAGGTTCCTGAGCTTAACATCCAAGGCGCTTAGGGCTTGCTGAAATGTGTCTTCTGATGATCTTAATCTCGCACTGTAATCGGATTGGTGTTGTTCGCTGTTCTGTCCCAATCTTGAAATCTTTGTTTAAAAAGAAAACATTCATAAACAGCAAACTTTAACACAGAAACTAGCGATACATTCGTACTGATTGAATCAGACCTCGACAACTTTGATAGAGCTAACAAAGCACAAGTTTATGAAATGTTATAGATCATATCATACAGAATATTCTTATCTAGTCACTCGAGGGTTGGCTCTTTCATAATTTGCCAATAAAGTTGTCATTCAGTTCTTCATCATACAAAATTGAGTCACATTTGTTGCATCAACTTCTTTGATTGTAAGTCGAGAAAATGAACCCAGATGGAAACATTTTTGCTTCTACATGCTGCAAAACAATACATTTTTGCGACATGAAACTTCCACTATATGTTCAGGACAGCCATTTTCATTGCAAAAATGTTGTGCTGTGTCAGCTGTGATTCAATAATTACATGGCATGGAACTTTGTGGATCTGGGGAGTGATTCACAAAGACTAAGATTGACTTTAAGTTGGACTTAACTATGGCAGGCCGTTTATGCAACTGGTTGCTCTCACCATTGGTCTCTCAATTATGATCTTTATATAATATTTTTTTCTACAACAATGAACTATCAAAAAATGTAAATTCTGTAGATTTGTGACCACGACTGGTATGTCCCTTGAGAAACCAATGCCAGTTAATGATGAGAGAAAACAGTGGCATGAACGGCCTGCCATAGTTAAGTCCAACTTAAAGTCGATCTTAGTCTATGTGACACACTCCCCTGGACCACTTGTGAAATTTTCTAAGCAACTTTGTCTAGTTTTATTGAAAGTAAGGCTGCCTGACGAAAGTCTAGCATAAACCCACACCTTCTCAAATGAAATTCAAGAGAATGAATAACTATGGATCTTCAGCTTACTCACCTTATCTTCCAGTATATTCTCTGTTCTTGTCTGGTTTCCGATGACAGTCTGCATCTGCATCATCAGCGTACTAAGGGTTTCGTACATCTTCCTCATGTCTCCAGATAGAACAGAGATATTGGCATCGCATCTGAAAGAAAAAAGGGTAAAGGGATAAAAATCTTTCGTCATACAAATCAAACAAGGTTGTTTGGAGAGATAGTCTGGGTAGCGTCTCAAGAAACCGTCATAAGTACAAGTTCACCGACATCCAATTGAAACGTGTGTTAAACTTAATACATGCACTTCAATCGGATGTCTTTGGACTTGTACTTATGACGGTTCCGTGAGAAGCTGCCCTGGAAGACCTTTTTTTTAAAGACCCTATCCGATGAAAACACAACTTCATATCTATGGAAAGCTGAATGAACGTACATACAAACATAAAGGAATAACAGATATTTTTCATTCAGTATTGCACAAAAGCAAATTGAAACCTTTTTCTGCACCCCTTAACATTACTAGTCAACAGGGGTCCAATTGCCGCTGTTAAGGCGATGACATGATATGTGGACCTAATTGGCTCACCTATAAAGCTGAGGCAATGAGCTGTGCTAAATTCCACATTAGATGATGTCATCAAGTCGGGAAATCTATGTGGATGTCAATATCTTTATTAGAGGGCTTTGAGTAATCCTGATGTGCCTACTATTGTTATAGAGTCAAAGCTGCTATTAAACATCAGTTTTCAATAAAGCATTGTATAATAAGAGCATCTGTACCAAAAATGTATGTGCCTAAAAAAAGTTGAGGTGTCGTGGTCTAGTGGATACGTCACTGGACTGTGGATCACATCGTTCACGGTTCGAGTCCTGTTGCGGCACTAATGTCCTTTGGCAAGACATTAATCTACATTTGCCACTCTCCACCCAGGTGAAGTAGATTGGTAACCGATAGGAAGAAATTCCTTGAGTGCTTTAGCGCCGTATTATGGCAGCTCAGCTACAACCGGGGTAATGATATGATACTTTTGTATTAAGCGCAATAGAGTATATTCATTTAGTTTATTATCATTATTATTTTCTAACTTCAAAGAGTGGTCTTAGCAATAGGTTTAAGCACCACTAGCTAAACAATTCAGGAGAGTGATTTCTGATTGAAGGCTTCACCTTGCTACACGAGACCGAAGGTCATTGACGGAAGTGGCTTGCTGGACTTCAAGACTCCTCATCATGGTGTTGCTCATCACACTGGCCTGGTCACGTCCACTGAGTTGGTTCTCTAAACTCTGAAGAGCAAGATTTTTAAAAGTTTAAATGGACTAATTTAAGTCTTAAGAAATGTTATGCATCATAATCAAATATATTTTATTTTAAATTTATTTCATTATTAATTTATCTATTATTATAACAATTTTTTTAGGGGGGACAGGTAAATTTGTTTCTTAGGGCTCGTCATGTCCGTACGTACGGTTTTTCTTTAGTTTAGACTTTGAGAGGAATAGTTGTGACACATAGTCAAGTCACAACTACCTCTCTCAATATGCTATGGTTTAAAGGGCATATCACTATTGCCCCACGTCATTACCTTTAAATGATTTTTTTCCCCCTTACAAAAGAGGTTGAAGGATACTTTGACTCTCTATTACTTCTTCTCATCTACGAAACAACAAATTATGGATGAATTAAGACTACCTGTACGATTATTCAAATAAACAGATGCTACTTCACGAAGAGCCAAAAATTGAGTTGTTACTTCCACTTGACACAAACTATTGTTCGCCATTAGTCAGTGATACATCAGTGATGTACTACTATGCTTTGTTAGGCAAGTCTGAGCAAAGCATTTGGATTGTAAAGAGAGAATTGCAACACATTGGTTGAACTTTTATTTTCCCTATAGCCATGTAGTCAAGAGACATGTACTTCCCTTACAGTATAAGCTAAAAGTAAGCCGGAACCCTAGATCAAAACAATCAAATATTGAACAACCTACTTGTACGAGATATAATACACCATTAATTCTTTGTAATAACCCAATGCTACTCAATTCCAAATTGACTAACCTCAATGTCATGGCTTAGAGTTTTCACAGCCGAGGTTACAGTGTGAAGATGTTCCTGCAACAGCCCCCTCATTTGTCGATCGTTCCGCATGTCATGATACCCATCGTCCTCCACCATGTGAGCGACGATGGCGTCCTTTAACTCAGAGGCACGCTCTATCAGCATACGGGAATTCCGGGAATTATTCCTAGATGGAGAGTCCTGTTTTAACAAATAAAGCAGTTACATGTATATGACCTAATCAACTCAGAGGCACGCTCTATCAGCATACAGGAATTCCGGGAATTATTCCTAGATGGAGAGTCCTGTTTTAACAAATAAAGCAGTTACATGTATATGACCTAATCAACTCAGAGGCACGCTTTATCAGCATACGGGAATTCCGGGAGTTACCCCTAGATGGAGAGTCCTGTTTTAACAAATAAAGCAGTTACCGTATTTGCCGGCGTATAGGCCGCAGTATTTTTGGAAGAGAAAATATAAAAAAATCGGGTTGCGGCCTATGCGGCGAAAGAATAAAAAAAGATTTTTTTTTTATTTTTTTTTTTTTTTTTATTTATGGCGCTATGCCTGGCAATGTCTCCCAGCTCAGTAATCAGTGTGTTGACTCACCACTCGGAAACTACAACAACACTAAAATTTGTCTGTCATCTTGGTTTGAAAGTAATCTTTCTAATAGATCTCAATATGTAGTTTATAATAATAATTCCTCAATTTTTGTTATATAACAAATGGTGTACCACAAGGTTCTATCCTAGGACCTAGTACTCTATTGTTTTTAATTCACATTAATGATCTTACACATTCTTCTAAAAACGACATTGTTACTATTATTTGTGACAAGTTTACAAGCACAAATCAGCGCCTTTAACTGCACCTCGATGTTCAATGAAGGTCCTTCCCCGCGTGGGTTTTCGGCAACAAAACAACAACAACAACAATTTTTTTTTTTTTTTTTAAATGTCAAAATCGGGGGTGCGGCCTATACAGCGCTGCGGCCTTATCGCCGGCAAATACGGTACATGTATATGACCTAATCAACTCAGAGGCACGCTCCATCAGCATACGGGAATTCCGGGAATTACCCCTAGATGGTGAGTCCTGTGTTTAACAAATAAAGTAGCTACATGTTTATGATCTGCCAAGAAATAGACACTTGCTTCAGTAAACGGAAGCCTAGTAGAAGTACAGAATGGGAAGTCATGAAAGAAACCCCCCCCCCCCCCCCCAAAAAAAAAAAAAAAATCAAATTGCTAGCATCTCGCCATTTATCAATTTGAATCTAAACCAGATCTGCCAAACCTTTCTTGGGGGTGGGGGTGGGGGATCTTGATAGCAACCATTACTCCCTGGAATGAAGTGAATAAATGTCTGTCATTTATTAAAGAAATTGAAATGTTGTGTCCAAAACAAATAAAGAAAATTCTAATTTACAATATCCAACAAAATTCACAAATTTTATATTCAAATGGTTTACTTAATTAAGGAAAAAAGATGTTGAGAGGCTGTTTATGACGATGATAATTCTATAAATTGAAGAAAAAATCTCAGGTCTGGTTTCAACTACAGCCATCAGTCGACACATATCTCCAACACTTTCATAAATAGGAAAAGAAATTATCTAATTAATAACTGACCTGAATATTCTCATGTGACCTTGCAACATTACCCCAGTTTCCTTGAACTTGAAGAGGGGGCAGCCGGCTGGCCATGGTGTGGGGTTAACTATTTTCAAGTCAGAAGTCAGAAGTTAACTGTTTCCAATTTACAAAGACTGAGCTGGCAGGATTGAGTTGTAATCATTCATAATGAGATGTTTTACAGCAATCCTTCTGGAGTTGAATTGTGTTTTCCTTCTTCTTTCTTCCAACATCTATAATACATCCTCTACCTGTGGAAAATAGAGAAAATGTGCATGTAGGTACTCATAGAATTAGCATTAGGCCTAAAAAAAATAGATGTTGTAAAACTTGTATTGCCCATTGCGACCAACCCAAAAATCTTGAAATCTACGGTTGGCTTTTAAAAAATAAAAAAAAATTACTGTTTTTCAGAGAATTTTTTTTTATATGAATGAAAAAAGCATTCAAAACAGAAAAATATCAGCCCAAAGAGGGAGAGAAAAAAAAAGATTTCCAACCGACCGACCCATGTATTGGCACATAAAGGGCAATACAACATCTTTTTTTTTAGGCCTTACTATACTTCCTGAGAGTAAAATATGACTGACATGGCCCCCCAATACACTTGAACAAAAAGTCCTAAATTTTTAAGTGTAGGACTCGATCCACACCATCACTTGATTTCATTAACATTTACCGTAAATAACGTTGTATAAACCGCCCTCGTGTATTAACCGCACCCCTCTTTTTCGCCCTTAAGATCATTACGGTACTGTAAATTAAAAAACAGTAGGGACCTAGGATAGAACCTTGTGGTACACCATGTAATAGAAGAAAAATTGGAGGAATTATTATTATAAACTACATATTGAGATCTATCAGAAAGATTACTTTCAAACCAAGATGACAGACAAATTTGAGTGTTGTTCTAGTTTCAGAGTGGTGAGTCAACACACCGATTACCGAGCTGGGAGACATTGCCAGGCATAGCGCCAGGGGGAGGGGCATAAATTGAAACTTTAAAAAAAAAAAAAAAAAATTTGGTGTACCGTGTATAAACCGCACCCCCGACTTTGAAATTTTTTTGGCAGCAAAAAAGCGCGGTTTATACACCGTTATATACGGTATTAAGACATTAATGTATACCCAGACCATAGACGTTGTGTATCTGCTTGACACTTAAAATATAGCAATTTGAAGTTTACATGCAATAATATACTTCATAAATGATAATATTTGAAGACTTAAATGACCCGTTAGAAAATAATATACCGGTATATAAGGACAACTATTTATGATGGTGTGTGCTATTCGATGCAAAGGTATTGTTTAGTATACAAATAACGCACGGCCCAGAGTGCAATAGCGGTGAATGCAGTACGCGCGAGATTTCTTTAGATTGGTGCCGCTCTGTGCAACGAGCCGCTTGCGGCGAGTTGACAGTGCGAACCATCTGAAGAAACCGAGCGTTTACTGCATTTACGTTTTGCACAACAGGGTCAAGTGCGTTATTTGTTTTATAAAATAGCGACACAAATAGCAACAAACGAAACTTTAGATCTAATAAGTTAGAGTCTACGAGAGTTCGATCTAGATCTAGATCTAGAGTTATGTTGGTTCTACTTCTAACTTTAACTGTTAGACTAAGACCTTGCAGGCTTACCAATAAGTCAATGGGATTCATTGCCTTGATTAAAAATAAAATCCATACAGTGGGTCTAGAGACGAGTCTACATCAGACAGCTGAAATTCCTGGCTTCATTATAAAATCCAAAAGTCAAAACAGGCCTAAATCCAAGGCAAAAGTAAAATAAAATTTTGCTTTTTAATAATACCCCCCGCTTGCCGCTCTAGCTATAGCTAGCTAGAGCTAAGCTACGCGTACGTTGCGCTGGGGATCATGGTGGAGCGTACAATATTAGCTACGCGTATAGCCTACAATAATTGCAATGCACTCGAGGGAGCGCGTACTACACGTACGCGCAGCGCACTGGATCTCCATGGTCACGCGTACGCACCGTGCAATATAACTTTTTACTGCGCTTTTTCTGCACTCATTTCTTTTGTCAATGCCATGTGACGCGTATTGACCAATCACGATGCTTAAAATACTAGAGCCATTTTATAAACTACCATAGGCCCTAGTTTAATTAGATAATATTTCAAAGCCCCAGTTGTGCCAAAGCAAAGGCAAAAACAAAAAATGACAGTTTTTATTTTTGTTGAAAAGCGTCCGGGACACACACACAACCCCCCCCCCCCCCCCCCCCCCCCCCCGTAAGATAGTAAGACTAGAGCTAAAGTTAGACTCCCGCACAGAGACCTTAAGCTTACAATTAGCGCATGCGCAGATCGTTCATCCGATCTCAGCCTCATTTTCATAAGTTGGCGCCTAGCCTAGCCGACATGGGCCCTTCAGATTGGCCTTCACTGTTCTCCATTGACTCAATGCTACAAGATATTTGTGCGAGGAGCAGGCTTGCAATTTTTCTGGTTTTGTCAATACCAAAATTATGATATTTCAGGCAAACCCTTTATTTGTTATGATTTTTTTCACTTAAGTATTTTAAAAGTTTGAACAATTCTCATTTTCGTCATATTTAAGGTACAAACTGGAAATTTATTCTTTAGATGTTCATTGATTTTTCTATTTTATGTGTTTGCAATGCCGTGTGTGTGTCAGTTATGTGTGAAGTGCGTCACCTGTTTAAGTAGGACGTGTAAAAATCTCTGTGGTGTGATGTAGATCTAGACTCCTAGGTCTAATTACGTATTGACTTAGACAGCAATAACCATCTGATTTGGGTCATTTCTTTAATAAAACTGACATTTGTTGTCATTCCCCAATACAGATAGCAACCCAGAGATCTCGTACCGTGGGGGTGGCTATGTACATATTTTCGTCCACGACATTTTCTCCCCGATTTTCTTTATTTAGATCTAATTTCCTGATTTCTAAATCAGATGTAAATTAGGTCAGTATGTCATTTGTCCTAATTACAGTTTTCAAAATTTGATAACTTAATATTAAATACATAATTTACGGACTTACTTATATGAATTATCCAATTTGTATCTCAGAACCGCGAAGCAGTACGTTCATGCATTCGAAATATTACCCGGCGGCCGATATATTTCCGGGTCCACCTACCAAAACATAGCCAATGGCCAATCAGAGCACTCGTTTCGTGGGAGTTCGTTGGTCAAGCCGGGCCGACTCGTACGTAGCTACGGTAGCTATTGGACGTTCGAAAAGAAAAAATTAATATTCATCAACTAAATCCAAGACGGATAATGTTGACGACGAGACTTTCTCGGATTAATCATTAATTTAGGATCTAAATGAGCAAGCTATCGTAAGTCAAATAAGCTATATATATGTTATTTTTAATTTGTGTTGTAATTGCAGCAGTTATGAGGATGTAAAGAGTGAAATCTTGTTGCATATCTCATTCATCGCGGTCCGGTCGAACCGAACCATTTGCTCCGTACAGTGCCTCACAGAAAGAGGTCCCCAGACTTCAGTCTCTATATAGTATAATCGGAGGTCTAGTGGAGCCAGACGTAGTCTCAGTGGAACAACCGACGATTAGAGAGACTGAAGTTTTCGGTCTAGTATTGACTATGCCATTGAACTTATAAGTTGCGCTTAGGTTAAGTAGGCCCTCTCTCACTTAAATTTGAAGCCACTCGAGCGGATCGGCGTATGAGAGCGCCTAAACTCACTCACTCACTGTACAGCGCTCAAAGCGCAAAGTTTACGGTTTAGCCTCAACTCTGAGTCTGATGACATTTTAAATGTTTTTTTTGCCGTAATTTCTACTGGAGATTTGCGTTAGCACCCAATCAAGATCGATAATCAAGAAAACTTGAAATAGATCTAGACCTACACCACAGCATAGCCATAGCCAGGCAATTAAGCAAAGCCGTCTGTTCGATGAAGCCAAGGAGTTAGTAACTCCTTGATGAAGCCGAGCAAAGCTAAAGCTACATTATAAAGTATGTGGCCCCGAAGATCAGGGCGGAACTGCACTGATTGATTCTTGCATCCCGTTGGCGTTGTGATGCAAATTTTGCAGAAGATGCTAATCCGATCTAACACTAGTAACAGC